>CM029023.1:147474036-147771890 GCA_016801055.1 Panax notoginseng
CGCGCTAAAGATCTGGAGGCACTATCTATATGGGGAGAAGGTGGAGATATATTCAGACCATAAAAGCCTCAAATATTTCTTCACTCAAAAAGAACTCAACATGCGGCAACGACGTTGGCTCGAGCTGTTGAAAGATTACGACCACACTATTCAATACCATCCTGGAAAAGCAAACGTGGTAGCTGACGCGTTGAGTAGAAGATCATATGCAGGAACGAGTGCGATGATGTCAAGTATACGCGTAGAACCAACTTTAATCGATAAAGTTAAAGTTGCTCAAGCTACAGACCCGGAGCTGATGCGTATGAAGAAGAAAGTGCAAGAAGGTGCTATTCAAGAAGCAAGAATCGATGAAGAAGGAATACTTCGAGTCCACTCCAGACTTTGTGTTCCTAACGATTCTGATTTGAAGTACAAGATCATGATGGAGGCACACAATACACCATTTGCAATCTATCCTGGAAGTACTAAAATGTATCGTGATCTTCGACATACATTTTGGTGGAACAATATGAAGAGAGAGATTGCAAAGTTTATCTCGAGGTGTTTAACTTGTCAACGTGTAAAGGCGGAGCATCAAGTACCAAAGGGTCCATTGCAACCACTTGAGATTCCGAAATGGAAGTGGGAACATATTACCATGGATTTTGTTACGGTCTTCCCACTGTTTCTCAAGGCATAAATGCTATTTGGGTTATAGTTGATAGATTAACCAAGTCTGCTCATTTCTTGCCGATACAGGAGACTTATTCCCTTGAACGTCTTGCTAGTATGTACGTGAATGAGATTGTAAGGTTGCATGGCTTGCCAGTATCCATAGTTTCGGATCGTGACCCAAGATTCACTTCAAGATTTTGGGTTAGCTTGCAAAAAGCTATGGGCACGGATTTACGGTTCAGTTCGGCATACCATCCTCAAACGGACGGGCAATCAGAGAGGACTATTCAAACACTTGAAGATTTATTAAGACTTTTTGTCCTAGATTTCAAAGGAAGTTGGGATAAGTACCTACCATTGGTGGAATTCTCGTACAACAAACAGTTATCAGGCAAGTATAGGTGTGGCTCCCTTTGAAGCATTGTATGGACGAAGTGTCGCTCTCCAGTATGTTGGGATGAGGTGGGAGAAGCAACGTTGTTGGGACCAGAGTTGGTACAAATGACTACAAAGAAGATCCAAACGATTCGACAACGTATACAAACGGCACAGGATCGACAAAAGAGTTATGTGGATCTTCATCGAAAGGACGTGGAATTTGACATTGGGGATCATGTATATTACGTGTAGCTCCATGAAAGGAGTTACAAGATTTGGGAAGAGAGGAAAGCTCAATCCACGATTTATTGTCCATTTCAGATTCTTGACCGAGTAGGAAATGTGGCCTATAGACTTGCGTTACCTCCAAGTATGTCTCGTGTTCATAATATTTTTCATATATCTGTGCTTCGTAAATATGTGAAAAACCCGAACCATGTTATTGAGTTAGAACCGGACGAGATAGCTGAAGACTTAACGTACGAGGAGGTACCTGTCAAGATCATGGATAAAAGGAGCATGTCCTACGCACGAAGGTCATACCACAAGTTAAAGTTTTGTGGAGAAACCATGCTATTGAGGAAATGACCTGGGAGTTGGAAACGGAAATGAAAGCGAGGTATCCCTCATCTTTTCGAAACACCAGGTACGTATGTCAATTTCGAGGACGAAATTTCATAAGGAGGGGAGGTTGTAAGACCCCAAATTATTAATAAATGAAATTTAATTTCCTCTATTTATTATTCTGAAATAGTAAGGATTGATTTGATTAATGTGGTTAGTTATGGGTAAAATACGCAAATATTTCAAATAAGCAAGTGGTCCTAAAATATTCATTGTTGTCGGGGAATATTTGTTTGTCGTGAAATATTCTTGTTGTCGGGGAATATTCGTACGACGGCGCAGCCTTGTGTGGGTCCCATAACGGAAAGCGATTGGATGAAGAAAACGACAAAAATAAGTTGTTTATAAATAACGGCATAGTTGTTACCGTTAATACTGTTGAAATACCCAGGTGGTTAAAACACGGTAATACGCGTAGCACATGGTATTACACCAATTATTGATTCTTACGTAAGAAGGCACTACTCAATAATTGTTACAGTAATTACTGTTCATATTGTATTTTATTGATTCAATAATTGCTGCGTTGATATTTTATATTACTGTTGTTTCAATAATTGTCACTACGCAGTATTTTTCATTATCGGAGTAATAATTCATATTATCTGAATAATATTATTAGATAACATTATTGGCAATATCTAAAAAGTTCTGTCTAAGGAGAGGTTTGGTCATCTAATTGCGCGCCAGTAAGGAGAAATCTTTATTGGAAAGCCCCCTCTTTCCTGGGAACGGCCTGGTTGCTAGTACTGTGATTCTGTAATATTATTTGTGTATAATTAATTATTAATTTATATGACGAGGAAAATAGTGATTTTATGTGGATATAGATAGAGAAAAATTTTAATGTGACAATTGTTGAAAATTAATATTTTATCTTTTTCTGATAAAATAATTCATTTAAATATATTATTTTAATAATATATTGATGGTGGTATTTTTACAATGAATGTGGGATATATGAGTATATGAGGAGGAAGAGTATTTTTGTGGCATTAAATGATTAACACATGTTTTGTGTGTTGGTGGACATAATTCTTGACCGAAAATTTATTATTGACTATAAAATCGCCGTTTGTGAATTTCGGTCAATTTCTGTTTGGAATTTGGAAAAACTTTCTTCTGTAAAGTTGTAGAGAATTGAATTTCCTATAAAAACTCGCGAAATTCGAATTTTCTGATAAAAGGGCTATTTATTATGAATTATTGAAGTTCTGAAGTTCCAAAATAATTGATTTTTGGAAGTTTTATTTATTATTTTGAAGAAAAACGTTTTTTGGCATTTAAGTGGGCTAACATGTGATATAAATGGGCTGAGATCAGATGTCTAGAGGTGGGCTAAGGAAAATTTGATAAATATATTATTATTATATTAAATTTTCTGCTTTGGTGTTCTAAGCATTTTCCTATAAATAGGGTGCTTAGGTTAGAATTGAAATCACACCAGAAACACAAGTTTCTCTCTATTTCTCTCTCTATAACGAGCATATTCTTGTGAGTATTTGATACTTTGAGTGTTGCTTTACGGTGTAAGTTTCCTTCAGCACTATATCTAGTATTCCAGTCAGAAGTACCGTCTTTCCGAGGTAAGGGATGTTATTTCTTCTTAAATGATATTATTTTCTTCAATATCATTATGCCGAAGTATTGATCTGAATTTTTATCAAATTTGAAACTTTTCATGTCGGGATTACTATTCATGAGTTACTATTCACGAGTTACTATTCACGAGTTACTATTCACCGAAAAATAAAATTTCCTTCTTTTCGTCCAAATATCTATTCTGGATACTAGCTTTGATTGTATCCATGTTTTGATCATTCTTGAATTTTACTTCACTATGATTATTTATGAGGTATTTTTGGACATGGAATAGTTGAAATACGAATCCTTAATATTTATTATTTTGTTTCACTGGATTCGTTTCTTTTAAAATATTTTTCATCATCCTCAGTCTTAAATGATGATATAACTGAATATCTTTGGCCTGTAGTGCAAAGATTAATAATTTCTGATGAATATCTTTGGCCCGTAGTGCAAAGATGAACAGGTGTTGAGGTGAACATGACCAACTGATGGATATCTTTGGCCTGTAGTGCAAAGATGACTATTTGATTCAAGATATTTATTGATTGATGTTACAGGGATAAAATGTTGATGATGGACTTTTAAATTCATAGATAATCGTAGATTTCATTCTCTACGTAACTTCTCTATGAATTATTATTTTCCGCTGCGAATATTGAATTAAAACTTGTTGTCTATTGTATTCTATTAAATTTTTCCCTGTTGAAAACTAACGATAATTTGTTGTATATTATCTTAGTCATAATATTCTTTACTGGGCTAGTTGAGCTCACCCTTTTCCTTGTTGTTCCATTTTCTTCTCAGGAGGTGAGAATGTAGCAAGTACTAGTCGGGGTATGGAATGAAGGTTCTAGGAAGTTGTTTTAGTAGTTCTCACCATTTTTTTTGTAAAGTATTGTACCAATAATTGTAATGAGGACTTATTTGAGTGTGGATATTGTCTAGATGACAATATTTGTATTTACACTCTCAGTTTTTATGTTGTATTAATAAAGTTGTAGTTGTTTCTGTACCATATTATTGACGACTCAGAATAGGTGTTGTATACCTGTTTTGGGGGCGTCACAGATTATATTGATTTTATTATCATATATAACATTTTTATAACCCTAATGATGATATTTCTCTTTGACTTGAGTGTAAAAATGGGTAGATTTTTGGTATGATCATGACTATGGGTTCCCTTTGGCCAGTAGTGCAAAGTTGAATTGTTGACTAGTATGATCATGACCATTGAATTTATAATTGAATATCTTTAGCTTAAGTGCAAAGGTGAATTGATCAACATGGTTATAATTATTATTTATATAAATTCTGAAATGATTATATATTTATTTGAGATATTAATATATTTGGCCTATAGTGCAAATATGAACTGTTGAAGAATATCTTTGGCCTGTAGTGCAAAGATGAATTATTGATGAATATCTTTGGCCTGTAGTGCAAAGATGAACTGTTGATGAATATCTTTGGCCTGTAGTGCGAAGATGAACTGTTGTTGAATATCTTTGGCCCGTAGTGCAAAGATGGTTTGTTGATGAATATCTTTGGCCGTAGTGCGAAGATGGATTTATTAGCATGATTATGAACAGGAACTGTGATTTGGTATAACCATGATCTTTGATGTTTGAGGTAAAGACAGGTGATGAAAATATCCTTCGTCCTGGGTGCGAAGAAAAATTTAGAATCACAATTATGATTATGAGTTATTCATATGATTGTGGAAAGGAACTGTTGAGTGATGTTACAGGGATAAAACATTGTTAGTGAATTTTTAATATGGAGAAGATAATAGACTTTATAGTCTATTTGACTCTTCTAATGGATTGCTCGTTCCGCTGCAACTATGGTTGAAAAGTTTTATCATCTACCATATGTTCTAAATCTTTGATTTATTACTGATGAATACTATTGATAATTTATTTATCTTTAGTCATGATATTCTTTACTGAGCTAGTTGTGCTCACCCTTTTTTCACAATTTCTTTCAGGTAATAAAAGTGTAGCTGGGTCGAGCGGGGGTAACAAGGGAATAGAACGGTGGTCATCATTTAGTAGTTATATTTGGTGAAGAAAATAAGGTGAGGCGAACCCAACGTTGGAAGGGTGTTTTGTCACTATCATACAAAATGTCTAATGACATACAACCTCGTGTCATCATAAGACAGGGTTGTACTCATCCACTTGCTGAGTATATCTACGAACACTACCTATATAATCTTGGTGTTTGTTTGAATTATAATTCACGATTAAAGACAGTGGAGATAATGATAAGTCAATAGAAGACTCACCATTGGGAAGAATATGATAGTAATCTTCTCGTTTTTCTTTGGGGTCTATTGGGTCAACCAAGGATAATTCTGTGGTCATATGATATCTATCATAACCTAGACGCATGGCCTCCCATGTACGAAAGTTTCCTTGAGCATTTCCCAAAGATTCTAATTTCTAAAATAATTTTTGACTATACCTTTATGTAAGGTGTCATAGTGACGTGCTGTCCACGGTTGGGACATGTGTCACATTTGATATATATTTGTATCCAAACTTACAGCATATGTGTTGTTGTATTTTGCACGATAATTGTTGTAATAAAGTTGTAGTTGTTTTCTGTACCATGTATTTGGCGACTCAGAATAGGTTAGATGGAATGTACCTATTTTGGGGTTGTCACAACTTTGGTATGAAGATTTTGTTACCTTGGTACGAAGGTTTGCTTACCTTGATCTGAAGGTTTGGTAACCAACTGTACTAAGAAAAAATTTAAAGTGTGGAGGTTGATTGGTTACTTTGATATGACAGTTTGGTTACCTTGGTATGAAGGTTTGGTTACCATCATCCAGTATTCATATCCACCGCCACCACCGCTTGAATCTTCATATCCATCTCCATTTTGACCCTTCATTTTAAGAAGTTACTAGAGATATACAGTTGGTTGACTCATATATATATATATATATATATATATATATATATATATATATATATATATATATATATATATATATATATATATGAAGCACGAATTGACTGGAACTAAAAGTACATTCCGACTTGCTTACATATATACCGAGAACACAAAAGTTAACAAACAATGAGAATCAGAAGCACAGTAATAAAAAAAACTAAAAAATCATACCTTCATGGACTTCATCGTTTTGACTGTCATCATGGACCTCCACATCATTATCATCTTCATCGTTATCACTGTTATCATTGTCATCGTCATCGTCATTATCTGTATGTTCTGTATCATCGTTTTGACTGTGATTGGAGAAATGATTAATGAAGAAGACAACGATTTATGAGAAGCATGTACGACTAACTAATATATATATATATATATAGAAAGAATACGTTAAATGAAGAAGAAGGGTGATGACTAACTGCAGTTGTTATATATGAACAGAGAGAAAAGAAGCTATTGGTATAACTAATACCTAAATAAGGAATTCTAATTGAATACTAATTTCCTAAATTAAGGAATCCTAATTGCACTAATATTGTAAATAAATATGGAAGTGTATTAGTTGTGTAAAGATTTTATGAGTGCACTATTGTTGTAATTATTTTTAAAAATATAATAGAATATGTAATTCATCCTATTTTAAAAGTGTATATTATATGAAATAATATTTTAGCCCATATTAAATAATGGCCATAAGGTATATTTTAAAAGGGAATAATGGCCATACACTGTTGTGTAGGTTATATTTTGCACAGTATGTTAAAACTACGTCGTTTTGACAAATATGTTTTTAATTTATGATTTAGGAAAAGATAATATGTTTTTTTTTTAAAAAGACTAATATGCGAAAATGACCAAATTTTAACATACTGAGAACAAATAAAACATACATAGCTATGTATGACCATATTGCCCATTTTAAAATATTAAAGCAAATTATTTTGAAAAGGATGTAAATTCTTGGGTCTAGGAGACTGACTAGGATAGTAGTTAAGATTCAGAAAAGAAAGATTGCTCCTCAATTTCACATGTTTTTTTGTGTGGGCTAAATAAATTTTAAGAAACACCTAATTAGTACTTAATTTATTTAATAATTAATTTTAATTGTCACATACACACCAAAAAAAAGGTTTTATACACCATGAAGGGAGTAAATGTGAATCTCAACTTTAAAACCACAGAAATCATTGGAAAAAGAAAGTCTTTAGCAGACGTGTATAATACATAGTCATATCTAATCTAACATAACAATAATTAGGATCAATACAAAAAGTTGAAGCCTGAATTTTTGTATTGACAATAGCAAACTACAAATGCAACAAATCAATTCTAAAAGGAAAATTTAAAAAGCGTGGTCGGCAGGATTCGAACCTGCGCGGGACGAGCCCACATGATTTCTAGTCATGCCCGATAACCACTCCGGCACGACCACCTCATGATTCCGAATACTGATCGTGTAATTTATCAACATTACCTAAACTTTTTATCCACGAAATAAAGATGTAACTGAATGGCGCCTTGCACACACTCCTCATATCCACTACTCAAAAGTTCACGGCAACAGACCCATGTCAAGCCGATCCCTGGTTTACTTCCGTAGCATCATTCCCATGCTAAATCCATCAACTTCTTAAAACAAACCCCGCAATCTCTTAAGTTCCATTATTTAATTACTACACTCTGTTATCTATATTCCAGCCTTTCCCCTCGTTGATATTCCAAGGTTTAAGTTTTTAACTACTTTCTGTATATTCAGTACTGAACAATTCTAGCTTAAAGTTACAAACTTTGTGTATACTTCTTTATATCTGCATATGCACTTACTCATTTTGCTTATTAGCTCTTTTTTATGATTCTTGTAGGTACCCTTTTCATATTGCTTGATACCCATTTGACTAAATTCCTGTAAGATGTATTTGACATTTTTTAGAGGGATTCAATATCAAAGTCGCCCTTTTTCTTTATTCCCATCTGCATTTGTTGGAAGGAAACATGTTTTTTTGTATTGTACTATGAAAAACACACAAACCCAAACCGCAACCCAAGAGAAGCTACCGCCTGAGTTAAAGGGTTCAACAAAGACACAATCCAAAACTTTTGATAAAGTTCTAAAAGATTATGAGACAATCATTGGTATAGAAACCCATGTTCAGTTATCCACTCTAACCAAGGCATTTTGTAGCTGCCCTTACAATTATGGGTCTCAACCAAATACTAGTGTTTGCCCCATTTGTATGGGGTTACCTGGGGCTTTACCGATTTTGAATTCGAAGGTCATAGAGTATGCAGTGAAGCTTGGGCTTGCACTTAATTGTAAATTGTCTTTGAATTCGAAATTTGATAGGAAACAGTACTTTTACCCAGATCTTCCAAAAGGATACCAAATTTCTCAGTTTGATGTGCCAATTGCAACTGGTGGGTTCATTGATTTGGATCTTCCGGTCGAGTTTGGTGGTGGGCATAGGAGGTTTGGCATTACCAGAGTCCATATGGAAGAGGATGCTGGGAAGTTGCTCCATACCGTAAATGGGAGTTATTCTCAGGAAATTACTGTCCCTTTGCTTTCTTATATCCATCATTATATTAACAAATTGTCTCGTTCTTTAGTAAGGATATTATGTTGTCATGGTTCAATCATGTTTATATCTATGACTAATGGTTTATATTGGAAATATAAATGTTCTAGTTCTATAATGATAGTGTTTTGATTTTGATAAGCAGCCCTATATTATTTGTTGAATTGAATTTTCGTAATTTATTATATATTTAATAAGGTTCTGGTTCCAAATTCTGACTGCAATAAGTGTTACTACTATAAACTTATACTGTTGTTAATTTTGCTATTTCTTTTACATTTACTATTTTATGCAGGTTGATTTGAATAGAGCAGGTGTGCCTTTGCTTGAGATTGTTTCTGAACCTGATATGAGAAATGGAATTGAAGCTGCAGAGTATTCTGCTGAATTGCAAAGGATGGTGCGATATTTGGGAGTCAGTAATGGGAATATGCAAGAAGGATCATTGCGTTGTGATGTCAATGTCTCGGTTCGACCAGTGGGACAGATAGAGTTTGGAACAAAGGTAATCAAGCACTCGCATCATTTGTCTTTTTATATGCAAGAAGATATTCTGTGAGATAACCTCCTGCGACATAAAATACACATGAAATTTCTGCCCGTAAAAACTCCTGTTGTAATGTTAATTATCTGTATTTTGTTATCTTGTTTAATTGAGCATTAAGGGTGGTGATATATGAACTAGGTTGGTATGTAGCCACTTTCCAGTAGGAGGAATTGTTTGATAAAAAGATGGGAACTGATAAGTGAAATGATATTTTTAAGGTTACATAACGATTTTATGATGTGGAAAAAAATTAGATTGTAAGTGGGAACATATGCAGCAGTGTCTGGACAAAGAAGAATATTTTTTTCAGCACACAATATAGAAAATACCGTGCTTCAATTTTATTCTAAAACAAATAATATATACTTTTAGGTTGTCAAACATACCCATATTATCTGGAAGTAAGCATGGGGGACAAATCAGCTGTACGTGTGTGTATGTGTATGCTTGCCATTATTGTAACCTACTTCAGTTAAGATGCCAAGCATCTATGGTGAAATAATTAAGACGTACTAGTATTACTGATATCATGTTACTTTCTGTTTATGGAGTCTTCTCATTAAGTTTTATATTAAAGACATGTGTCAAAGATATGTTTCTAATTAATTTTAGCGATCTCCATACTTGCATCTGGAAATGATAGAATGGTAGAGCTTGATTAATGTTCAGTGATCTCAGATTTGCAGTCTCATGGATCCTATAGATCTGATATAAATCCTAAATTTGTTTGGAGGCCTTAAATTTGTAAAATGTTCACGCCATGTATAGTAGTTTGCGTGATTTATTGAATCCTGTTAGATGTTATGTTTAATCCCATTTCACATCAACAGGTTGAGATAAAGAACTTGAACTCATTTTCAGCAATGAATAGGGCCATTGATTTTGAGATTTCAAGACAGGCTCTTCTCCACAGCCAGGGACTTGGTGATCAAATAATACAAGAGACTCGTCTCTGGGAAGAGGGCTCGCAGGTTATACTCATCTCTTTTATTTTCTAATTCAACGTAAAAAATTGATTTTCTTGGTTCTGCTAAGACTTATATGCTTAACCTTTCCTATACTGTTAGAAAACAGTTACTATGAGGAAAAAGGAAGGACTTGCTGATTATCGTTATTTCCCAGAGCCTGACCTTCCAGAAGTTAACCTCACTAAGGACTATGTTGATGGCATTCGTGGTTCTTTACCTGAACTTCCAGAAATGAAGCGCCGGCGATACGAGAATATGGGTCTAAGCATGCAGGACATTCTTTTCCTTGCCAATGACATGAATGTAAGTCTGCTTATATGAATGTCCTGTTGGCATCCACAGTTTTATTAATTGAGCTGAAGGTCAAAAGATTGCTTTTATTAATGGCTGAAATTTGCGATAATAATGTAAGCTGTAAAACAGTGGTAGAATATATATAGTGGCTGTATTTTCAGGATGTGCCGCAGTAACTGCAAAGAAATGTTAAGATAACATTCTCGATTCCTATCATATTAGGTATAGGTTCTACTGTTTATATGCCCTTGGTTGCAATATATATGAGAAGTAAAATAAAAAATCATATTAGAATAAATATTTTGTTATCTGACTATCTGTTATAATGAGACCTTGATCAAAATCACATGGCATGTGCATAAAAAGTCCTAACTAGGTGCAGACATGATTGCATTATCCACTAATTCTGAACATTGGAGTTGCTCCATGTATGTTTCACTTGAGATAAAACTTGGACCATCAATATTCAAACTCCTTAAATTATGTTCTGTCCTACAATTTTATTTTGTTACTTTTAGGTATTACGTAAAACAGTATCATTGTATAGGCTAAAATGACGGCTGATGGTTTTTGTCCTGTATGAATGAATGTCTCAGGTGGCAGATTTTTTTGATTCTACTATTGCAAAAGCAGGTGACGTAAAGCTAGCTGCAAACTGGATAATGGGTGATATTGCTGCGTACTTGAAAAATGAAAAGTTGTCAATCAATGAGGTCAAACTTACCCCTCAAGAGCTGGGTGAGTTGATTGGTTCAATAAAAAGTGGGACTATTAGTGGAAAGATCGGAAAAGAGGTATTTGTCTTGTCATGTGCCAATATTTTGCTTTTGCTGTATTTTAAATTTTGTTTGTATATTCTATATCTAGTTAATCATAAAAGTAGATTTTCCTTTAGCTTGATGCTATTAGTGTCTTTTATTGATTGGACATCAGCTTAAAGTATCCTCAGATTTGGATCTGGGACGAATGGGTTCAAGAGATTTTCTTGTTTAAAAGACTTGGAAGACGAGTAATCCCTCATAGAATTATTAGTAAATTAGTAATTTATTAGGTCCATTTTGAGCTGCCATACTTCTTGAGTTGGAGCTAAACATGGTACCATCTACGGTCTACCTTGGAAATGATGTACACCAACAAAAATGAAAGAAAGCAAGAGAAGAATGAAAAAGGAATAACAAAAGAAGAAAGTCATCGATAGATAATATTTTCTTTGATCATATCATCAGTGTTCAGTTTTATTTTAAGTTTCTTTTCTTTGTGGCATTTGCAGATACTATTTGAGCTACTGGCTAAAGGTGGAACTGTTGCAGGACTTATAAAAGAAAAAGATCTCGTCCAGGTAAGTAACTTCATTTATTTCAGAAGCTTTTTATATATTACATTTAAAGCCTTGTATACACTGTTAAACATCCTGAATGTTGATCTTTACACAATCACTATGATATAAGGTGGCTTAGTTTAACTTGATAGATCTTCATATACTCATTCCATTGTGGTAGGTATGTTAACTATACCGTCATCATTAACTGTTCTTTTCTTTAGGGGGAAAAAGTACAGGTAAATCCTGAACAAGGTTGTTAAGTCTTGATTAGGCTGTAATGATGGACTACAGTACCAGATACTGTTTGATAATACTCCATCCCTTCCAAACTAAGAGTCCCATTTTGACTTTAAAAAGTCAATTGTGAAATCCTAAAATTTAAAATTGATGCGATTTATTTAAGTTTTGAAAACAACTTCTTTGTAATTAGTACCACTTTTTAGATAGTTTACAATAGGGAAATGACAATTGCGTTCTAACCTGGGCAGAGCTTGTTAATTAGTCTCTTACTGACTTACTTTAGGACAAGTTTAACTTTTATGCCTCTTAAGTTTTTAACAATGTGGAGAAACCATTTAGAACACAATCTCTGACAGAATACATCAACGGTCTAAATAAAGTATGAAGACTAAAAACTACTCTGACCTTCCTTTTCACAAAGTTGATCAAGTAAGCCTGATATTTCTGAAGACTTCTTAATAAGTAATAATTTTGGAATTTAAAGTTTGGCTAGTTTGCAGAATTAGTAGAAAACCCAAACTAGTAACAATCAATAGCTTGATTTTTCTTTAGCAGCACAGCTCTAGAGACGGGGCTAAGTTTTTTTTTTCTTCATGTGATATGAAGAGAGGTTCCGGTGGCCAATTTGAATAACTAGATTATTTTTTTAACAAATATCTGATGGTTCCCTCACATGTTATATCTAAACAGATATTAGATCCTCATGAGATCGAGAAAATGGTTGATAAAGTAATCGCAGATAATCCAAAGCAGCTAGAACAATACCGTGGGGGGAAAACTAAGTTACAAGGTTATTTCGCCGGACAGGTATGTAATTTTGCAAGTTTGACTAGTTTTCCTAATTATGCACTTAAATATTACCTTCCTGGTTATGCTATTGAGACTATTGTACATTAATTGAATGATCTAAATGGTATAATGTTTAGATAATGAAAGCATCAAAAGGTAAAGCAAATCCAGGGATTCTCAACAAGATTCTGTTAGAGAAATTGAACGCCAAAAGCTGATAACAGCACGGGTGAGCATTTCTGTATTAGTTCTGTTGTGTGAAATTATATCATGGTTTTCACTTGCGCTATTTCATAATCTCATCTCCTTGGGTCCATGCAGAGGATGCCTATCTTTGCTCAACTAGTGCAGACAACCGACTTTCCTTGCTTGTGTGGTCACTCGGGGACTCATATGGTCATATCATGCGTCCCAAATGGAAGGTGAAAGCAAATATAGATTGTGCTGAACTAAAATGCATCTTTACACAATGCTCATTCATATTAACTTGGCTGCTTTTTCTTCCAGTCTTTATCTGGTTTGGAGTGCCTCCTTATGTTACTTGAAACAAAATAATTGCTAGTTTTGAAGTGTTTCATAAGCGTACTGTTTGAATCAATATAGTAAAGATACACAACATTCATGAATATAGAATCTATCTATTAATGATAACTTCATGGGCAGACCTATTTTCTTATAGGTACCATATTTTGTATGTTATTTTTCATTTTAATGGTACAATATATATTGATGTTTATTTCTAGTTCACTTTTACTGTCAATGTTGTGCTAGCTTCTCTTTTGTTGTTGCATCTTATTACCTCGTACAGTCTCACCATTATGTTAGTTAAATACGTAGAAAATAGGAATCTCTCTCTTTTCCCCTTCTTTTTTTTTTGGGACGAGTATATATAGAAAGAAATTCAGGTAATTTTATAGAGGAAAAAAAACTAGATTTTAGACAGAGCCTCTTAGAAAAGGTGGCATTGACCCGGTCCTGAAAAAGCCCCCCTATAAATAAACATACCCACCAATTTAGCACACAAGAGAAGACATCCATTTGTGAATCACAGAATGAAGGCTAACCCTTCAATGGTCATATATTATTTGCCAAAAAAGCAAAAAGGTCTAAAATACGATCCAGCTCATGTCAATTTTTTTTAACCACCCTTTCATTTCTGTACCTTCTCCAAACACCCTTACTATTAGGTGGTGGTGCATGGTAGTGGTGGTGGAAGCCATTGATGGTTGTAACTGGTGGTTATAGGCTATGGCCATTTGCGGAGGGAAATCCGCGCCGGCAAGGAAAGTGATGGTGATAGCGGATGCCACCCGGGAATCAGCCGCCGCACTTCAATACACACTCTCCCATGCAATCCTTGAGAATGACACTTTGATTCTCCTCCATGTTGAGAATAATAACTTTTGGAGAAACACATTTTCGTTCTTTAGGAAACCATTACCTACAAACCAAATTGTTGCGTCCACGACGGAAAGTACCGCCAGTGGCGGCGGCGGTTGGGTAGATTTGAGCTTTCTTGAAGCAATGAAGCAAGTTTGTGAGAAAGCTCAGTCAAAAATTCAGGTGACCACAGAGGTGGTGGAAATGGATGGAAAAGACAAGGCTAATGTTATTCTTGCTCAATGCACTGAACATAGAATCGATCTCCTTATTATAGGACAGCGCCGGAGTCTATCCAATGCAATCCTAGGGTATGTGTTTTGCCTTCAAGTTATTTACATTTCATTGCATGTTTTCATTACCATAGGCAAGCAACAAGTGTTGCTTCCTTTGGAACCAACAAAATTTTTTTTTAAAAAAAATGGGAAAGGAAAAGGAAAATAAATATAAACAATTATAAAAGCTTTTAGTTATCAGGAAAAAAAAAAGAAAAAAAAAAGGCACGCAATTTTACATTTATAGTAGCTTAAATTATACTATGTCCATGATGAAGATTGTTTCTTTTCCTTTCATTTCGTTAATTGACTATGCAAATAAAAAATTTAAAAATAAAATGATTTTTTTTTATTTTTTATGAAATTGCACGAGTCTGAATTTCATATTTTGGTAGAGTATTTTTAAACAAGTTGCTCAATATTGAAATGATAAGTCCAATCTAATAAGTGTGGCATCCTTGTCTTACATTATTTTCTGAAAAACAATTATTTACTCCGAAATATACAAGATGAAGGTTCTCTGACTTTATCAGTCTTTTCATATTTTAAAAATAATAATAATTAAAATTAGAGATATAATTTGATTTTTGAAGTTAAAGGACAACACTATTTATTTAATTTTAGTTGATACATTATTATAATTATATAGTATATAATAAAAATTATTAATCACAAAATTTATTTCATTCTAAACTTTTATGAATAGTTTAAAAGATTATTTATGGCCTGCCCCAAAGTAATTTGCTTTGATTACAACCCTCTCGCTCTCTATCAATAAGTCTACAGCGACCGGCCGGAAATTTATTTATTTATTTTATTTTTTTACTTTTGACTCCCAAATAATTAATATGATTTATTGAAATTGAAATTTTTACAAAATGCAGTGATTTAGGTGTCATTTGGATACATATAAAAAATAGAATTGTACAGTCTGTGCAACCCTACTTTTTACATGTATCCAAATGACATCTAAATCACTGCATATTGGACATTTTCATTTATTTTAAAAATTTTTTTTTGCTTTTTCTTGTGACTCAAAAAATATATAGTATTTATTTCAACTAGATTTTTTTATAGAATATGTATAATATTTATTTCAACTCAGTTCTTGTATATGTATCCAAATTATACTCAAAACACCATATTGTGTAAAAATTTCAGTTGAAATAAATACTATACATTTTTTGAGTAGCAAGAATTTTTTTTTGAAAATTTCTAATATTCCGGTCCAATAAACATGTCCGTGAAGACTTATTGTAAATATATTGTCTCAGGAAGCAAAAGAGGAACGGATCGTTAAGAGGAATAGACACGGCAGAATATTTGATTGAGAAAAGCAAGTGCACCTGTGTAGCAGTGCAGAAAAAGGGCCAAAATGCAGGCTACCTCCTCAACACCAAAACCCAGAGAGATTTTTGGCTCTTAGCATAACTCCACATTTATTTATCACTTCTTGTAAATTGCAGCTACCTATTACTGCATTTGATTTGCTACTTTCAGCAATTCATCATCATTGTTTGTCAATAGAAATAGATCCATTATTCACTTCTGCTTTTTCTAAAACACTCCCCCATTTTGGTTTTCTTTTTTCTTACACATGCTAGCTAGGTTATTATCAAGAAAAACTAGGATGAAATGAAAATCATGTGTTTAAAATACTCTCTGAATACCATAGTCTCACGCATGTTGTGATGGTTACTCAACCAGATTTAACTATATCTTTTAGGACGTACTAGGTTTTGGGTAAACATATTGTGGACCAACTAAGCCATTTGAAGAAACCTACTCCTACTCTATCCGTACCATGTCTGCATAATGTATCAAAGTTCATCATGCATGGGTTGTTCTAATGCTACCTCCACCCCTGGAACTGGAATTGCATTCTCATGTACTCGAGCAAGGTTTATTCCATCTCCAGGCCCGATTCCAATATCTGCCTGACCAGCCATACCAGCTTTTATGGCGGCAATAACCGTTCTCTGCAACTTGAGTATCCCAACACGTTTCGAAACAACATAAAGGACAGCCAAGGAGAAGAAGAGAAATCCAAGAATAAGTATCACCCTGCAGAATATAGAACCAGGCCTCAGACTTGCAATTAAAGAACCGAGTAACTCTATTCAACAGGCTTTAGGTTTGTTTATACCTGTCAAGTACATCTTGGCGCTGCATAGTGGAGAGCAGATTCCGAGTTCGCATTAGCAGTGACCGGTGCCCTTTGTATTCACTTTCAGCCTTCCTTAGTACTCCAGTAGATTCCTCTGTAAAAGCAAATGTATACATCTTTATCTAGTACACAAGTTTAAAACACATGAAGCGCACAGAACTAAAAAATGCTTATAATATGTAATACTCCATTAAGCACAAATCATATATGCTTTCATAGTTGAGAGCAATACTACAATCATCTAGCTTTGACTAAACAACAAAGATTTCATGACATGTGTACCATATAAGCAGCTAAATGAAGAGAAGATGAGAAAGTAGAATAAAACATGGTAATAAAGACAATATAATTATGTGAAAATACAAAGATACAATGGATGCATGAAGTATACTAAGAGCTGAAACCCTTACAAAAGAGTTCCTATTCCCCTATTTCCCACCATGGCCTATAATTATTGTCCCTATTCTCTTGCACAAACACCACCAATCAGCAAAAATCTGAACTCTTGTAAATGCATAGAAATCCATGACAAGCACCTTGACTATCTGCTTTCCACTAAATAGGCAGGACTATTGTCCCTAATATCAAACTCAAACAAAAGGGCTCGTCTCAAACAAATGCTTGTCATCTTCACCCTGTGTCCTTATACTCCCAAAATTGAATAAGAAAGAAAAAAAATCAACCTTAAATCACCATACCATCAGAAATATGCTATTGGTCACTAAAACAATCTATTGGAATATGTCAAAATAGACTATAAGAAAATGTCTCGTGCTACAAAGACTAAACAAGGAAGCACAACCACCTATAACTGCTAAAATTTAATGGAAATTACATCCATTTGAACAACTCCCTGCCATTTCACTTCAACAATCCATTTATAAATATAACCTTTTTCACTCTGCAACTGAATGCTCCAAATTTGACTAGACTGCTGACATAATTATGAGTCCCCACCCCCTCAGTTTAGGATAATACAGTTGTTGAATCATAAGATTTTTTGATTTCAAATTCATAGATAAAGTCACAAATGTAAAGTAATAGATGACAAAAGAGTGATAAATATTAGTGCAGATGTAAAAGCAGGGAAAAAATGACCAAGGAACAACGACATAATCCCGCTAAAATATAACCATCTCTGGTAACGAAAAGAACTTACCAAAAGCCGTAAGTGTACTTCCACTTCTTTCAACCTCCTGCAAAAAGTACACTAGATCTGTGAGAAATCTCAAGTGTCCATCATATCAAAGAAGTTAAACATAAAATCATTAAAAATACAGAAGATAAAAAAAGAACAATTAAATCAAAGATACTAACCTGAACCATCAGTTGCCGAGTACGGCGAAGGCTATCTGTGATGCTTTCTGCCGCAGCTGTCATTCCAGCCTTTGTTCTGATATAGAGTTACAAATCAGTCTTTATTTGAAACAATGACACCTCAGTTCAGTAAAGAATCTGACAAACATATATATGGCTGCCTATACCACAAATATTGCGTAAGATAAAAAATATCAAGACAATACAAGTGAACTTTTCTCACTTAAAGCAAGAGTGTAGTACATACTGTAAATTGCGCCTACGAATAGTGGACTCTTCTCCACCTCCCAAAAGCAGCTCCCTCTACATTTAACCACATCATTTTACCCTCAAACATTACAATTTTCCTCAGGTAAAATGGAAAAGGTTTTATAACCTTAAGCTATTGATAGATAACCACCAACCAAAAAATAATCCACATTGCATTATTGATGTATACAAAATTTATCAGATTAGCCAAACACCAAAATATACTAAAGCTAAATAGCAAAATCTTAAAGGGTGAAACGGTTACCTCTTCCTGAGCAGCTTTCGTCATGTTTGCCTTTGCTTGCAAATTAGCATTTCTTAAACTCAATCTCAAACTACATGATAATAAGAAAGGCAAATATTATTAAGTATTAAAATTATACACACACGTCTATAGAACAACATTTATATAACTATCTAGTCTGTTCAGCTGCTCAGATTTGTTATAATAAGAGGGGACAAGGAAATTGCAAAGGAATTTACTCTTCGTAAACATGAAACTGAACTACTGGCAATCAAATAAACTCTACTAAATTGCGTAGTCATGTTGAATCAAAAATTACAAATTTCCAAGTTCTTAAGCAACAAATAAACTAACACTACGAGAAATTATGAAGTAGAAAGATACAATTTTGTTAACATTCCACAAACTTAATATTAACATTTTAATTGAAATTATATATTTCATTAGTTATACAACTACACTTGATAATTATGATGATAGTTAAAGAATACAAATCCAAAAGTCCCCCAAAATTTTTAATATAAAATCTATCAGTAAAATCAAATGCAATGTACTGTTAAATCTGCAATTATCAAGCCCACTAATTTCAAATTCTTTTCTTCAACACTATCTCCTCAACCAAACATAAACCAAGGCCATAAACTTAATCCCCAAAACAAGACGAAATAACAGCAGAGATTCACATATACACATATCTAGAGACATTGGCGGAATTGGGGAAAAGTGTACCTTTGGATTTGATTTTTCCAAGATTGAAGCAAAGACTGAGCCGCCTCAACTTGATCATCGGAAGGGAGTTGGGGAGCAAGAAGATCGAGCTTGAACTGCAACGAATTGAGCAAAGCCAATCCGTCGTGAGCCAGACCATTCAATCTCGGCAATGAATTTTTGCTGGTAGTAGAAGATTCTCTTGATTTTCCGAATTCTTGGATCGATTTGATGTGTTCTTGAGTTTTGCCGTATGTTTCGTCCCATTCTTTCTTCGTCTTCACGTATTCCTCCACAACCTCGTCCATTTTAGTATTGGTTTTGCTGCTCAGAAATGGTGGTGGGTAAGATCTAATGAAATTATGTAGATTAAGGAATTAGGAATCTGATCTTCCTAGGAGGAAGGAGTACTTTACTTGACCAGAGAAAACTGAGCACCAGGTCCAGGATTTTGGTGATGTAAAATAAAATAATATAAAAAGGAAAAGAAAAATTAATTTTTTAGTTATAAAAAATTGACATCATTCATCCATGTGAAAGTATTATTTTAAAGTATAGAAATATTAATTTCTATTTTTTATCTTCATATTATTGATTCTATAATATAAAAAGAAATTAAATTTTATATTTAGATTATTAATTTCTTATATTTGTACTTTGTAATATGAAGATATAATACCAAGAAATGCAAAAGGTTATGTTATTTCATTTTTTTTAAAATTTATTTATTTTTAGTTAGTTTTTAATTTTTTGCTTGTTCATTAAAAAAATCAATAATAAAATTTGAATTCATAGGTACTTTACTTAAATAAAACTATAAAATAAGTACACATAAAAAAAGAAAAGAAATTATAATAATAAATTTTTGTTGGGTGATCTTAAATAAGAAATTATTACAAAAATAGAAATTTAGGCAATTAGAAGTTTATAAGCCATTTGCACAAGAAGCATATTACTAGCCTAATATGCTTAAGGATTGTCTCATATAGTACATGTTAATCATAGAAACTCATGAGAAATGATTTCATTTCATGGTATTTGCTTAAGTTTATAATCCTACCCACTCAATTGCATGTATAGTATATATCGCAATCGTAATTCGATAAAAAAAAATTTATACTATTATATTTAAGGGATATAAATATTAGAAAAATCTGTTAGCACTTTGGTAGGAAAGCTACAAGGAGACAGTTATATTGGATTGGATTGGGACATTTTTTTTTCTTTTTGAAAAGGGGAATATAATAATTTGAGGGGGAAATAAACAAATCCTCAGCATTTTTCACTAGTAGAACAAGCAAGGAAAAACAGGAATTAATTGTTGATTATAATGATCCTTCTTACAGGGAATTATTGAAGACAAGGAAGCTGTGTACCATAAACAATCTCTTGGGGACCATTTGGGACACAATAAGTTCACTAATGAACACACATAATTATTGGCCTGGCTGCTGCATCTCTGGGTGCCACTGGAAAGACTTCATGAATGCAAAAATACGGAAGTGGTTAACATGAAGTTTATTTTTGGGTAAGTTGGTCAATTGACCAATAGAGTACTGACAAGCATGCGAGGCTCTATGTGTGTCAGCATTCTATTGCCAATTGACTAACTTAACAAAAAATAAACTTCCCAAAAATATGTTTGTGCTCAACTCTTACACATTCACAATTATCAAAATCTCACAAAATTATTATAGCTCAATGTGAATCATTTCGTCTGTGCCCATCTGAATTTCACGCACTTCTAAACAAATTCTGCAAAAGATGTATCACAATTTCGAATTGAACCCGAACAGTTTAAACTTTTCTAGCGAATATGATATTAGTATAAATAAAAAATTATAATTTGAAAAAGTTAAAACAATTTATCGAACTTTAAAATTTGATCATATTTAAATAATTTATATTTCAAGTTGAGTTCAAATCAAACTTTTAGTCGAGTACGAATCGAACCCGATTCATTTTACACGCTTACATGGGGGATTATAATCTGAAAAAAGGAAAATGAACTTGATATGGTGGGTCAATTACATTCTCACTCTGCATACATAAGTTGAGGAAAAGGTAAAAGCTGATATAGAGTTTTTTGCTTTTCTTCAGGATTTGTTATACAGACAAGTTGATAAGTCGAAGAAAAGACACAAAGTTTAAATAAACAGGACCTAGCTTTGCATTAGTCTCCTTCATTTCTTGCGCAGCTTGATCAATATTGCAGTACAGTTCACCATTTAATTAACTTGAAGGAAGACCATTAAGCAAAAAGAAATATGAAATGGAAAATAATTTAAAATTACACGCACACACGGACGCACGTTTGATTTGCAGTAAACTCTAGGAAAATTAAAGCAACCTTATATTTACAAAGTAAGAAACTGATGTTAAGCAATTATGCAGTCATGTATGAACCTGTGTAGGACAGAGGAGAGCTAAAGCTAAATTGACTATGGCTTACAAAAAAGGAACATAAGAAGAATGAAGGCAAAAAGGTGGGGCCAAACAAACGGAAACTTTTTCGGAAATAACAAAATCTAGGCACTTCCAAGAACAATAACTGGAAAAAAAAAAGCCAAAAAAAAAACAAAAACAATAACAAACATGGCAGAATACTCAAACTCTTTAATATCTCTATTTTCCTATGCTATTTCTTCAGCAGTGATGCTAAATGGGCTTAGACTTTTGTCTGTCATGTCTTTCTCGGAACCTTGGAACTGCAATAAATAATTGACTTGAATTAGAAGGGAGGAAGCAAATAACATTTGCAAGATAGTCACCATAACACGATAACATTTATATGCATACCAAGTCCATTAGAATCAGAGGTCTTCATAATTCTAAGCCTTTTCGCGGTGTTGAGAAACATCCTTGGAACAAAATACAAAAAAGGGGATCACATTTAAGCACGAGAGGATAAGCTTTATAAATCATCAACCACAAATACATTACAATTAATATTTCTTCTTTTCACATTTCTTTGTTTCGGGTTTCTCACATGTGCTAGAGTCAGAATCGTTTGATTCATTCATACAAATAGTCATGTATTATATCAGATCTAACATCAGAGTATCAAGGCATATTTTGATTGGCATAATTATGTAGTAACGGGTTTTAGTTGTATACCCCCATGGAACATCTCCAACTAGCATCCAGTCTCCTTCTTTATCTTCGTAAGTGAGCACAAATTCAGAGGATCCATCCAAAAGTTTTGAGGGTTGTACTGTTTGTTTCTTCACACAACCAGGTCCTAATTACACAAGCACAATTTTACTATGAAACAAAAACAGAAAGAAACAGGTAAACACAACTCATTGGTCAAAACTTAAAAGCCCTTTGACATCAAATCTCTCACACAGAAGATGGACCAAAGCAATTATTTATTATATCATTTTTTTAACCAAATATTATATAGTTAAGCAAGGTATGTAATATTAATTAAGCAAGCTTATAAATATTTTTAAGCAATACTTGCATTCAAAGTCGTCTTTGGCCAGTGAACATGGTGAAGGAAAGGGAAACTACAAGAAAGTCGAAACCAAAATTCTCCAAAATGCTGCTAATGTTCACCAAAAGGAAAAAATTATGGAACATTGGAAAAACTTCCCGCACTTATGTTTTCCTTTTTCTTCAGTTTTAAGTAGTGCTACCAAATATTTTCCAAATAAATAAATAAAAATAAAAATAGTGCAACCAAACAAGAGAAGATAAATTCCCTTGTTATTTGAATTCCTTTCCCTCAACAAATTAATGAACAAAATATAGGACAGCGGCTTGGTTTTTGAAACTAAGAACATACATACAAAAAGGAAAAAGAAGGGCAAGGACTTACGGATAGAATTGATGGTTGTTGAGGGTCTGAAGAACATGTCCTCAAGAATTTGGGCTAATGTCTCATAGCAAGAATGAGCACTCAAATCCACTTTCCTTCCTATTTGTAATCCATCCATATTCACCTTCACAAACCCAAGATGCCCTCTTTCTTTAATAGTTGTATCATTGTTGATTTTCTTCTTCAAAGTGTCTTCTTTACGTGTATCGTTCCCACCCACTCCCTTATGTTCTTGATCACCATTTGTATTCTTTTGGTTGATCAAGCTGTTCATCCTGTAAGTCCTTATAGGTGGCCATCCCACAACCTGACTGTTTTCAAAAAACAAAAATATAAATGAATAAATCTAACCTAGCAAGCAATAAGAAATAAAAAAGTAGTTCTAAGTTCTAACACACGTGCTTCAACTCAATTTAACCTATAAACTTGAGCACTTGTTCTTGGGTCTATTCACGTATATTTGTCCTACATTCCTTTATTTTCCAATGTGAAATACTTGCCTCACACGTGTATACCTGCAAACATATTTACGATCACCCCTTTGTTCCCAAGCATAATCTTTTAAGCAAGTTTGTTCTCGGTCTTACTTTGGATGATATGGCATTCTTTTGATTCTTTTAATAATTAAAACTCTTTTACACAAAATTATCTTACCACTGAAAGTTTGTTGGGCAGGGACTGAAAAAAGAGAAGAAATATTACATGTCCCAATCAAAGAGTTCCACTTCTAGTTACAAACAAGTTGAAAATTTTGTACAAAGTATTGAAGAGTATTATACAGAAAATATATAACTGAAAATAATGAAAAACACGAAAAAGTAAAAAATCTAGCAAACAGACAGCCTCATTAGTTTGCAATGAAATTGTCTTCAACCAGAATAGAGGTTTGATAAAGAAAAAAGTTAAGGAATCAAATAAACAACAAAGAAAAAGCATCGGCATAAAACTAACCACTAAAAAACACATACAAATATTTACTCTGTCCAAAAAAAGAGTGCTCTTCTGTTTTTCCCCGTATATTAGTGTTGGGCGGTTGGCATACGACACACAGACACAGACATGATGTTTTTTAATAAAAAAATTTCCCATAATAATTTTTAATCACTAAAATTTAATATTGAAGAAAAAAAAAATGAGACGTGATTCTTTTACCTCCCTATTATTCTAATTCTACAATCACATAAAATACATTAATCCTAAAGTTATTAATTATGTACAACACGTGTCATTGTATTTTGTCCATAGGATTAAAAGAAGAATCATAAATCATTTTCAACATAAAAGGCAACAAAATCATTAGTAGAAATTCCCATACTTAGTATAACTGAAAAAAATCTAACTACTGTAAAAGTGATTTCGACAAAAACATGTTTCTTATTGCAAGTGGACATTATAATAGGTAAATCTAAATACATGGAGTAATTGATCGACGTGTCTACTCTCAACAAAACTCAACATGTTTTCGTCTTAATATAAAATTTTCCCCATAAAAAATTGTAGAAACCAGCTCTAAAAAACAGAATATCAACAGGAAAATGAAAAAAAAAGAAAGAAAAATAAGAAATTAAAGTTGAAGCAAATTAACATGAAAGATTCACTTGGAAATTAAACTATACAACAATAAATAACAAAACTGATGGTGGAGATTTAATGGAAAAAAATAAAATTATGTACCTGACAGCTGGGGAAGCAGAGTATCCAACCTCAGCTGCACCAACACAATCAGCTCCTCTTTTGGTGCCAGCAGATGAACAAGGAAAGTCTTTTGCAGTCATTATCTTCGCATACTCATACTTACCCTTCACCAGCCCAACACCACCGCCACTACGGAGGCTCAAGCCAAGACCCAGTTCGAGTTCAGCCTCATCTTGGTAAGAAGACACCTTTGAAGGCGACATTTTCTCCATTTCCGACACACCGGCACCACCACCACCGCCACCAGGGCCGCCTAGTAAGCCTAAAGTTGCTTCCATTTGCATGAATAAGAAGATATATATCAAGAAATCGATGGGGGTTAGTTAATTTAAAGGTTTTAGTAGTTGAGGTAGAGAAAGATTAGAGAAAAAGAGGAACATGCAAAGGATTTGGGGAACTAAAAATAGAAAGAAAAAGAGTAATACTCCCTAGCTTTATTCGTTAATGGATTTTTTGCGGTCAAATTAGCTATATTTAAAACTAAAATTTATTTTTAAATTTATTAAACATAAACATAAAAATAAAATTATTATTATATAAAATTACATTCAATACATTATCAAAATTAACTTATTTAATTTAAATTTTTTTAATATATTTATATAATTAATTTTAAAATTTATCAATTTAATCATAAAAAATCGATTAAAATAAATAAAGTCGGACAAAAAGAGTAAAAATTAAGAATAACATTAAGAGTCTCAAATTTTTTGATAAATCTATCTAATAAAATACAAATGATTTTGAATTTTCGGCTCATTCAATAAATCATCTGGGCCGTCTAAAGTTTGAGATAAATCTCACCATTCATACAGTGCCGGAGGCACGGGACACAACTAGTATATAATAATTAAAATTTTGATAATCCTAATGCTCTCTGTTCAAGAAGAACTTATAAGTTGGTTTTTACTGTGTGACACTTATTTATTTTTTGACTTATAAGTTGAGTTTTAAGTCAAAAAATAAGTAACTATTTGTGACTTATTTTAAAATGACTTATAAGTCATTTTAAAATAAGTTAGTTTGACCAAATATAATGTTTATTTTGCCATTCTTTTTATTAATGTCCTTTTTAGTAATTTTTATATTTATTTTAACTTATAAGTCATTATGAGCTGAACACCTTCATAACTTAATTTTTGACTTATAAATCAAATTGATATCGAACGTTTTTATTTATAAGTCTCAAACTTAAACCAACTTATATGTCGACTTATATTTTAACTTACAAATTATTTTAAAATAAGTGATTCCCGAAGGGCCAAATTTACCTAAAAACTAAAAGTGGATGGAGAGTGTGATAATGGTGTAGGAGTAGGGGGGACCAATATGTCTGGTAGTGCGCCTACCACTCTCGCACTGTCTCAAGTTTCAACCTTTTACTCAGTTACTAATTCTTAGCTCCTCCATTATCAGGCCACATTTCTTGAATCATTTCTCCAATGGAGTAGTTTTATATTCCTTTTCATTCGACTTAGCTTTCAGTTGGTAATTACTTCATCTTTCCATCTCAGATTTAGCTTAAGATAATGTCTTAAAAATAGTACTAATTTGTTCCTATATTTTAAGCTAATTTCATGTACAAGTAAAATTACTTTCATATCAAACTCAAAAATAATTCATGTCGGATAATTTTATATTAAATGTGGATTGCGCGTAAACGGAAAAATAAAACAGTAATATGTGACTCCGTTCTTTACACCCTCTTATCTCATACATCCATATACGTCAATATTTAATATGGACCTGAATTTTATTATCATATAAATTAACACTTTTTCAAAATTTAGTAAAATAGTTTTAAGTTTTGTTCCAAAATATCTTTGGAAATAGGGAACTAATTGTCAGATATTATAGTATTTGCATTAAACCAAACGTCAAGAATGGAAATGTCAATCCATATCTTCTTATATTTTAAAAAAGTTTCAAGTGAAGGGACATCTTATCTATTTCATGTTATTTTCGTCACTTTCTTCATTTGATTATCTTTTAATAAAATAATTTTCAATAGCCAAATCGCTATCACTAGGAAGAAGTTCACCACCATCTTTCAAATGGTGCAAATCCAATCCTCTTGCGCAAATTTGCGTTAGTGGGAAGTATACCTGGCAAACGGGTCCAAAGCCCGCGGGTCGGTCCGGCCCGTCCGCAAAAAAGCGGATTTTGAGTCGTATTTTTTTAGCCCATAACAACCCGGGCCTTTTTGGCCCGGCCCGTTCAAGGCCCGGCCCGGCCCGGCCTGCCCGCGGGCTTTGCGGGCTCAAAAAAGTGTAAAAAATAAGGCATAAACCACACTCGGCCCGCAGGCCGGCCCGGCCCGCCCATGAGCCCGCGGGCTATGTGTAAGACCCCGAATTTTATGAAATAAAAGTATTCAATTTTTCTTATAATTACTATTCAGTAAATGGTTAAATTGATAAAAGTTTAAAGTTATGAGTGAAATATGATTTTTTTTTTCAAAATAAGCAAGTGGTTATAAAATAATCATTGTTGTCGGGGAATATTCGTTTGGTCGTGAAATATTCTTTCTGTCGGGGAATATTCGTACGACGGCGCAGCTATTTGTGGGCCCCATAACGAATAACTGTCGGGTGAAGAAAACGACAAATTTAAGTTTTTACAAATAACGGCGTAGTTGTTACCGTTAACACTGTTGGAATACCCGGTGGTTAAAATACAGTAATACGCGTTATTGCACAGTAGCACACGGTATTGCATAGTATTTTTGAAATTATTGATTCTTACGTAAGAAGGCACTACTCAATAATTGTTACAGTAATTACTGTTCAATATTTTATTTTATTGATTCAATAATTGCTACGTTGAAATTTTATATTATTGTTGTTTCAATAATTATCGTTGCACAGTATTTTCTATTATCAGATCAATAATTCATATTATTTGAATAATATTATTAGATAACATTATTGACAATGTCTAGAAAGTTCTGTCTAAGGAGAGGTTTGGTCACCTAATTGCGCGCCAGTAAGGAAAAATTCTTATTGGAAAGCCCCCTCTTTCCTGGGAACGGCCTGGTTGTCATAAATGTGATTCTGTAATATTATTTGTGAATAATTAATTATTGATTCATATGATAAGAAAATATTTATTTTATGTGGATATAAACGAGGGATATATTTTTGTGGTTAAAAATGAAGGAGTTAATGTTGAGGTTTTTATCCGTATTTTTGTCGGAATGGAGGTATTAAAAATTAGGATTTTTGAGATATTTTGCGAGGGTTATAATTTTTAATCCGACCGTTGGATCGTGGTAATATTTGGATATGTTATACATATATAAGTTGAGTATATGTCCACAAATTTTGAACCGTTAAAAATGAACGTATGATTTATTATGAATTTTACGAGATGACTGGTTCAGGAATTGTTGAATTTTCGGAGTTTATCATTTTGGTGGAAAATTCTAGAATTGGTGGGCCCCACTTGTGGTTGGTGAAGAAATGTGCTGAATTATATTTCAAATGTGGTGGGTGGGAATAGTAGCAGGTAAAGCCATCAGGTTGCAGGTCAAACCTACCAAAATTTTCCTATAAATAGAGGGCTAAGTTAGAATTGAAAATCACACCAGAAACATAAGCTTTCTCTCTTTCTCTCTCTAGATTATTGAGTGTATTTTGTGAGTATTTAGATACTTGTGAGTTTCTATTCATCAGTGCAAGTTTTCTTCAGCATCATATCCGATATCCAGTCAGAAGTACTGCTCTTTTGAGGTAAGGGATTGTAAGGGATAGTAAGGGATATTAAGGGATTTTAAGGGTTGTTATGATTTTCAGTTTCGTAATTTTTCTGATCTTCAAAAATTCTGGAAAAATTTGAAATGATATTTTGATGAGTTTTCTTGATTGTGTCCAAAAATGGTGATTTTTGGATGTATAGATTGAGAGTTATGAATTTTATGAGAAAAGACTATTTTAAAAGTAACAGCTTATAATTCCTTGTGGTTAACTCCAAAATTGATGAAATTTTTATTGGGAGTACATGTATATGATAGAAGTATACTCTGTAAATTTCAGAATTTTTGGACAAAAGTATAATTTTTGATAAATGTCTAAATATTCGGCTATTTTGGCCATATGAAAAATAGTAAATGACTTTTAAAAATTCTGAGAAAAATATATGTTCACTATGGGACTATATTATGCTAAATCTCAGAAAAGAAATATTTTTGGAACTGATTTGGTATTTTTCATGAAAATAGTCTAGTTATGAGTAAATGAATTAAATATGTTTTGTGAAGAAAGAAAATTGGAAAATAGGATTTTATGGCTTGAGAATCCTATATGAGGTATATGCAGATTTTTGATGAGGGTTTTGGTTATTGATGATGAAATTGTAAGAGTTGACATTTTATGATGATTAAATGCATTAATTAGTAAAGTGTAAACAATTAAAATAAATTGTTTATAAATTTAAGTAATGTTATTCTTTCAATATCATTATACCGAAATATTGGTATGAATTTTATTGTAGAATTTTTATCTTTTGTGTCGGGGTTACTATTCATGAGTTACGAATATTACTCTTGAGATTAAAATTATATGTTGATCATATTATTTTTATTATCATATATAACATTTTTATAACCTTGATGTTAAAATTCTCTTTCGCTTGAGTGTAAAGATGGGTAAATTATTGGTATGATCATGACTATGGGTTCTCTTTGGCCAGTAGTGCAAAGTTGAATTGTTGACTGGTATGATCATGACCATTGAATTTATAATTGAATATCTTTAGCTTAAGTGCAAAGGTGAATTGATTAACATGGTTATAATTATTGTTTATATAAATTCTGAAATGATTATATATTTCTTTGAGATATTAATATCTTTGGCCTGTAGTGCAAAGATGAAATATTGATGAATATCTTTAGCCTGTAGTGCAAATATGAATTGTTGATGAATATCTTTGGCATGTAGTGCAAAGATGGCCTGTTGATGAATATCTTTGGCCTGTAGTGCAAAGATGAACTGTTGTTGAATATCTTTGGCCCGTAGTGCAAAGATGGTTTGTTGATGAATATCTTTGGCCCGTAGTGCAAAGATGGTTTGTTGATGAATATCTTTGGCCCGTAGTGCAAAGATGGATTTGTTAGTATGATTATAAACAGGAACTGTGATTTGGTATAACCATGATCTTTGATGTTTCAGGTAAAGACAGGTGATGAAAATATTCTTCGTCCTGGGTGCGAAGAAAAATTTATAGTCACAATTATGATTATGAGTTATTCATATGATTGTGGAAAGGAACTGTTGAGTGATGTTACATGGATAAAATATTGTTGGTGGATTTTTAACATGGAGAAGATAATAGACTTTATAGTCTATTTGACTCTTCTAATGGATTGCTGTTCCGCTGCAACTATGGTTGAAATTTTTATCATTTACCATATGTTCTAAATCTCTGATTTATTATTGATGAAGGCTATTGATAATTTAATTATCTTTAGTCATGATATTCTTTACTGAGCTAGTTGTGCTCACCCTTTTGCTTCACAATTCCTTTCAGGTAATAAGAGTGTAGCTGGGTCGAGCGGGGGTAACAAGGAAATAGAACGGTGGTCTCTAGCTGTGGATGTTCTCCCGAAGCAGTATAGGAAAGTTCATTTAGTAGTTTTATTTGGTGAATCCAATAGGGTGAGGCGAACCCAACGTTGGAAGGGTGGTTTGCCACTATCATACAAGATGTCTAACGACATACAACCTCGTGTCATCATAAGATAGGGATGTGCTCATCCACTTGCTGAGTATATATACAAGCACTACCTATATAATCTTGGTGTTTGTTTGAAGTATAATTCTCAATTAGAGACAGTAGAGATAATGATATGTCAAGAGAAGACTCACCATTGGGAAGAATATGATAGTAATCTTCTCGTTTTTCTTTGGGGTCTATTGGGTCAACCAAGGATAATTCTGTGGCCATATGATATCTATCATAACCTAGACGCGTGGCCTCCCATGTACGAAGGTTTCCTTGAGCACTTTCCAAAGATTCTAATTTCTAAAACAGTTTTTGACTGTACCTTTATGTAAGGTACCTTTGTGAAGTGCTGACACAAGTTGGTGTCCAATGTCACATTTGGTATATATTTGTATCCAAACTCACAACATATGTGTTGTTGTATTTTGCACGACAATTGTTGTAATAAAGTTGTAGTTATTTTCTGTACCATGTATTTGACGACTCAGAATGGGTTGGGTGGAATGGACCTATTTTGGGGTTGTCACAGGTGGTATCAGAGCTATAAGTAAAGAGCCCCGAGCCTCTCGCTGGTGACTTCCTGTTGATGGGGGATGCACCGAAGCCAGACTCTCCGTAGGGGACGCCGTTTTGCGGTGGCAAGCTGATAGGTATCTATGTAAGGTGCTGACATAGGTTGGTGTCCAGAGTTACATTTGGTATCAGAGCTTAGGGATATGATCTCTGGCGGAGATCGGGGAATAGGACTAGGAGGGGAGAGACGAGTAAATCCTTCGCTAGTGTGTCCTACCTAAGCTTATTTGTTGGTCAGTCATAATATCGGGATATTATGTGATATGTTAATTTGTTAAATTAACCTTTGTTTTTGAAGCTGTATTCTAGAATGATATCTGAAATACAGGAGATGAGCAATGGAGAAATCATGATGACAAGAAAGATGGAATCCGAAATGAAAGCAAGGTATTCTCAACTCTTCGAAATACCAGGTACGTAAATTTCGGGGACGAAATTTCATAAGGAGGGGAGATTGTAAGACCCCGAATTTTATGAAATAAAAGTATTCAATTTTTCTTATAATTACTATTCAGTAAATGGTTAAATTGATAAAAGTTTAAAGTTATGAGTGAAATATGATTTTTTTTTTCAAAATAAGCAAGTGGTTATAAAATAATCATTGTTGTCGGGGAATATTCGTTTGGTCGTGAAATATTCTTTCTGTCGGGGAATATTCGTACGACGGCGCAGCTATTTGTGGGCCCCATAACGAATAACTGTCGGGTGAAGAAAACGACAAATTTGAGTTTTTACAAATAACGGCGTAGTTGTTACCGTTAACACTGTTGGAATACCCGGTGGTTAAAATACAGTAATACGCGTTATTGCACAGTAGCACACGGTATTGCATAGTATTTTTGAAATTATTGATTCTTACGTAAGAAGGCACTACTCAATAATTGTTACAGTAATTACTGTTCAATATTTTATTTTATTGATTCAATAATTGCTACGTTGAAATTTTATATTATTGTTGTTTCAATAATTGTCGTTGCACAGTATTTTCTATTATCAGATCAATAATTCATATTATTTGAATAATATTATTAGATAACATTATTGGCAATGTCTAGAAAGTTCTGTCTAAGGAGAGGTTTGGTCACCTAATTGCGCGCCAGTAAGGAAAAATTCTTATTGGAAAGCCCCCTCTTTCCTGGGAACGGCCTGGTTGTCATAAATGTGATTCTGTAATATTATTTGTGAATAATTAATTATTGATTCATATGATAAGAAAATATTTATTTTATGTGGATATAAATGAGGGATATATTTTTGTGGTTAAAAATGAAGGAGTTAATGTTGAGGTTTTTATCCGTATTTTTGTCGGAATGGAGGTATTAAAAATTAGGATTTTTGAGATATTTTGCGAGGGTTATAATTTTTAATCCGACCGTTGGATCGTGGTAATTTTTGGATATGTTATACATATATAAGTTGAGTATATGTCCACAAATTTTGAACCGTTAAAAATGAACGTATGATTTATTATGAATTTTACGAGATGACTGGTTCAGAAATTGTTGAATTTTCGGAGTTTATCATTTTGGTGGAAAATTCTAGAATTGGTGGGCCCCACTTGTGGTTGGTGAAGAAATGTGCTGAATTATATTTCAAATGTGGTGGGTGGGAATAGTAGCAGGTAAAGCCATCAGGTTGCAGGTCAAACCTACCAAAATTTTCCTATAAATAGAGGGCTAAGTTAGAATTGAAAATCACACCAGAAACATAAGCTTTCTCTCTTTCTCTCTCTAGATTATTGAGTGTATTTTGTGAGTATTTAGATACTCTGTGAGTTTCTATTCATCAGTGCAAGTTTTCTTCAGCATCATATCCGATATCCAGTCAGAAGTACTGCTCTTTTGAGGTAAGGGATTGTAAGGGATAGTAAGGGATATTAAGGGATTTTAAGGGTTGTTATGATTTTCAGTTTCGTAATTTTTCTGATCTTCAAAAATTCTGGAAAAATTTGAAATGATATTTTGATGAGTTTTCTTGATTGTGTCCAAAAATGGTGATTTTTGGATGTATAGATTGAGAGTTATGAATTTTATGAAAAAAGACTATTTTAAAAGTAACAGCTTATAATTCCTTGTGGTTAACTCCAAAATTGATGAAATTTTTATTGGGAGTACATGTATATGATAGAAGTATACTCTGTAAATTTCAGAATTTTTGGACAAAAGTATAATTTTTGATAAATGTCTAAATATTCGGCTATTTTGGCCATATGAAAAATAGTAAATGACTTTTAAAAATTCTGAGAAAAATATATGTTCACTATGGGACTATATTATGCTAAATCTCAGAAAAGAAATATTTTTGGAACTGATTTGGTATTTTTCATGAAAATAGTCTAGTTATGAGTAAATGAATTAAATATGTTTTGTGAAGAAAGAAAATTGGAAAATAGGATTTTATGGCTTGAGAATCCTATATGAGGTATATGCAGATTTTTGATGAGGGTTTTGGTTATTGATGATGAAATTGTAAGAGTTGACATTTTATGATGATTAAATGCATTAATTAGTAAAGTGTAAACAATTAAAATAAATTGTTTATAAATTTAAGTAATGTTATTCTTTCAATATCATTATACCGAAATATTGGTATGAATTTTATTGTAGAATTTTTATCTTTTGTGTCGGGGTTACTATTCATGAGTTACGAATATTACTCTTGAGATTAAAATTATATGTTGATCATATTATTTTTATTATCATATATAACATTTTTATAACCTTGATGTTAAAATTCTCTTTCGCTTGAGTGTAAAGATGGGTAAATTATTGGTATGATCATGACTATGGGTTCTCTTTGGCCTGTAGTGCAAAGTTGAATTGTGACTGGTATGATCATGACCATTGAATTTATAAGTGAATATCTTTAGCTTAAGTGCAAAGGTGAATTGATCAACATGGTTATAATTATTGTTTATATAAATTCTGAAATGATTATATATTTCTTTGAGATATTAATATCTTTGGCCTGTAGTGCAAAGATGAAATATTGATGAATATCTTTAGCCTGTAGTGCAAATATGAATTGTTGATGAATATCTTTGGCATGTAGTGCAAAGATGGCCTGTTGATGAATATCTTTGGCCTGTAGTGCAAAGATGAACTGTTGTTGAATATCTTTGGCCCGTAGTGCAAAGATGGTTTGTTGATGAATATCTTTGGCCCGTAGTGCAAAGATGGTTTGTTGATGAATATCTTTGGCCCGTAGTGCAAAGATGGATTTGTTAGTATGATTATAAACAGGAACTGTGATTTGGTATAACCATGATCTTTGATGTTTCAGGTAAAGACAGGTGATGAAAATATTCTTCGTCCTGGGTGCGAAGAAAAATTTATAGTCACAATTATGATTATGAGTTATTCATATGATTGTGGAAAGGAACTGTTGAGTGATGTTACATGGATAAAATATTGTTGGTGGATTTTTAACATGGAGAAGATAATAGACTTTATAGTCTATTTGACTCTTCTAATGGATTGCATGTTCCGCTGCAACTATGGTTGAAATTTTTATCATTTACCATATGTTCTAAATCTCTGATTTATTATTGATGAAGGCTATTGATAATTTAATTATCTTTAGTCATGATATTCTTTACTGAGCTAGTTGTGCTCACCCTTTTGCTTCACAATTCCTTTCAGGTAATAAGAGTGTAGCTGGGTCGAGCGGGGGTAACAAGGAAATAGAACGGTGGTCTCTAGCTGTGGATGTTCTCCCGAAGCAGTATAGGAAAGTTCATTTAGTAGTTTTATTTGGTGAATCCAATAGGGTGAGGCGAACCCAACGTTGGAAGGGTGTTTTGTCACTATCATACAAGATGTCTAATGACATACAACCTCGTGTCATCATAAGACAAGGATGTGCTCATCCACTTGCTGAGTATATATACAAGCACTACCTATATAATCTTGGTGTTTGTTTGAAGTATAATTCTCAATTAGAGACAGTAGAGATAATGATATGTCAAGAGAAGACTCACCATTGGGAAGAATATGATAGTAATCTTCTCGTTTTTCTTTGGGGTCTATTGGGTCAACCAAGGATAATTCTGTGGCCATATGATATCTATCATAACCTAGACGCGTGGCCTCCCATGTACGAAGGTTTCCTTGAGCACTTTCCAAAGATTCTAATTTCTAAAACAGTTTTTGACTGTACCTTTATGTAAGGTACCTTTGTGAAGTGCTGACACAAGTTGGTGTCCAATGTCACATTTGGTATATATTTGTATCCAAACTCACAACATATGTGTTGTTGTATTTTGCACGACAATTGTTGTAATAAAGTTGTAGTTATTTTCTGTACCATGTATTTGACGACTCAGAATGGGTTGGGTGGAATGGACCTATTTTGGGGTTGTCACACTATGGGCTTACTTTTTTTGGCCCGTGAAAATCGGGCCTTTTTGGCCCGACCCGTTTTAGCCCGGCCCGGCCCGCGCCCGCCCGCCCGTTTGCCACCTCTAGTGGGAAGAGCATTAAACCAAGGTTGTGAAACTCGGACCGGTCTGGAATCGGTTAAAATCGAAATCGATCGATATTTTGATTCGGATTAGATCAATTATTCAGTTTTAGATTAAAACCCGCTCAAACTCAGTGACCCGGTGGTTAATCGCTTGACCCAATGAATCGGTAATTGGTTCACGAGTTTAACCGGTTCCCTACTAACTTAAATATATGAATAAAAGAAATAAAAATTAGGGTTTAGAATGATTTATGCTTTTTGTGAATTAAGTGTCATGTGTTTATTTTAGTAATTTAGTTGAGACTCTGTTTGGTATTCTAAATATATTTGCATTCATATTTAAACAAACACTTGAACTTGTGGTTAAATTTTTGAATTTGAATGTATCCTAGAGATATTTGTTCATTTGTGTTTGATTTTATCACTTTTGAGTTATGAACATTATTTAATATCTTTCTTTTCATATAGATTTAGTATTTATTTGAATTGTTTAAAGTAACATTGTACAAATAGGTTTAATTTTTTTTATAGATAAATTGATTAATTTTACAAATTTACTGAAATATATATATAATATATAATAATAACTAATATATTTATTATTTATTACATATTAATGATATTACTAGATCAATAACAGTTCAACTACTAATTAAAGTAGTTATTTATTCACTCGGTACCTTTTTCGATTCAAATATGAAAACCTTGCATTAAACAACCCTTCCATTCCAATCATCCCAAAACCATCTTTTGCACTTTTAGCGAAGAAAACAAGCCTATTCACCGTTTCTAATGTTTCTTTATTTTTTTTTCCATTCATTAATTCAATGTAAAGAAAGAATAAATTTTGCACAATCTTGACATTTGGTCGGAAGGATTGGAGGTTAAACACTTTGATTTATGCTTAATATATTTTTAATTTTATCAACAAAAAAATCCGAATATATATATATATAGGGTCCAGATCAGGTAAGGACTCCCTTACGATACTAAAATGCGGACTTCTTTTTTTTTGGCCCTTTTTTTTAAAACAACTAAAAAAAGTTTAATATTTTATGGAACTGAAATTTTTCCATAATACAGTGTTTTGGGTGTGATTTGGATACATATAACAAAACAGGTCTGTACAGTCTGTGCAGACTGTACATACATTTTTTGGTATAGGTATCCAAATCACGCCCAAAACATTGTATTATGAAAACATTTCAGTTCCATAAAATATTAAACTTTTTTTTTAGTTGTTTAAAAAAAAAGGCCAAATAACCTGTTGAAGTTTGTTATGACTTTGACTTGGTCATTTGGTTCCGTTAATAAGTCTCTGTTATTAGGGAGTAAGTTTAGGAGTTTGACTCTTTCTTTCCATGTATTACTCACATCAGTTAGTACTGAACGTGAGCATCTTTTCTTTCTCAGTTGTAAGGCTATATATATGTAGCTGCTTTCATCCAATAAACACCAAGTCTGTTGCTTCAATCACTTTTACTTATATCTAACATTTGGTATCAGAGCCACAGCAGCAGCTTCCTTACTTGCAGCAGCAGCAGCAACAATGGCATCAGACGGAAATTATGTGCAGCCAGCAATTCCTCGTCTTGACGGCCATTATGATCACTGGTCCATGCTTATGGAAAACTTTTTGTGTTCCAAAGAATATTGGAGCGTGGTGGAGAAAGGTCTTCCCGAAGAAGTCACAGGGGCAGTTCCAGCCGCTGAACAGACGAAGACACTTGAAGAACAAAAACTGAAAGACCTAAAGGCCAAGAATTACCTCTTCCAAGCCATTGATCGTTCGATTTTGGAGACCATCTTGAAGAAAGACACCTCAAAAGATATTTGGGACTCTTTAAAGAAGAAATATCAAGGGACATATCGTATCAAACTAGCACAACTCCAAGCACTGAGAAAGGAGTTCGAGATTCTCCACATGAAGGAAGGAGAAAGTGTGAATGAGTATTTTGATCGAACTCTCACTGTAGTTAATAAAATGCGGATTCATGGAGAAAAAATGGAAGATGTTGTTGTGATTGAAAAGATACTACGATCTATGACTTCCAAATTTGATTATGTTGTTTGCTCCATTGAGGAATCTAATGACTTAGACAACATGACAACTGATGAGCTCCAAAGCACTCTTTTGGTTCATGAACAAAGGATGAACAATCATGTTGTGGAGGAGCACGCTTTGCAGGTGGAGTACGCTGATGACACAGAAAGAAGAGGTCGTGGACGTGGACATATCGAGGCATAGGCAGGGGCAGAGGTCGTGACAGATCAGCTTTCAATAAATCCATTGTTGAATGATATCATTGCCATGATCTAGGACATTTTCAGTATAAGTGTCCAAAGAAAGACAAGGAGTCAAGGGCACACTTGACAAAAACAAGTGAAGAAATGCTTCTTATGGCATATATCGGCGTACAGAAAGATCCCAGTGAAAAAGCTTGGTTTCTGGATTCAGGATGTAGTAACCACATGTGTGGTAAGAAGGAATTTTTCAATACTCTGAATGAAGACTTTCGAGATTCAGTAAAGCTTGGGAACAATACTTATCTCAATGTCATGGGCAGAGGAAGTATTCGAATGCAAATCGGAGACGTTACACATATTATTACTGAGGCATATTATGTTCCCCAGCTGAAGAACAACCTATTGAGCATTGGACAATTGCAAGAAAAGGGCCTAGCCATTCTTTTTCAAAACAACATGTGCAAGATCTATCATCCAGAAAGAGGCCTCATTATGCAAACCAATATGTCTCAGAATCGTATGTTCATCTTTCTATTAAAAATTCTATCTTCACAGTGTTTTCACTCTATCACCGACAACTTGGATTATCTTTGGCACTGTCGGTATGGTCATCTCAGTTTTGGAGGACTCAATACACTCTATGGGAAGCAGATGGTGACAGGTTTACCTCAACTTAAAGATCCTGAAGTAGTCTGTGAAGATTGCGTTATGGGAAAACACTCAAGAAATCCTTTTCCAAGGCAAAGAAAATGGCGAGCTACGGAGATCCTTCAACTTATTCATGCTGACATTTGTGGACCGATTTCTCCTACCTCCAATGGCAACAAAAGGTACATCCTGACTTTCATTGATGACTTTAGTCGTAAGGTTTGGGTGTATTTTCTGGTGGAGAAATCCGAGGCCTTTATTACATTCAAGCTATTCAAAAGTCTAGTTGAAAAAGAGAAGAATGCTTGCATCAGAGGTCTAAGAACAGATCGCGGAGGGGAGTTTTTATCAAATGAGTTTGTCACCTTCTGTTTCTCTAATGGCATAAAAAGATAACTCACAAGTGCTTACACTCCCCAACAAAACGGCGTGGCGGAACGCAAGAACCGTATAATCATGAGCATGGTACGCTGTATGCTCCGGGGAAGACAAGTTACTAGGACTTTCTGGCCAGAAGCTGTTCGATGGACTGCTCACATTCTCAATCGAAGTCCAACTTTTGTCGTGCGCAACATAACACCTGAGGAGGCCTGGAGTGGGTCGAGACCATCAGTTGCCCATTTTCGCATCTTTGGTTGTATTTGTTATGCCCATGTACCTGATCATCAATGCGCCAAGTTGGAAGAAAAAAGTTTGCGGTGCATAATGTTGGGAGTTAGCGAAGAATCAAAGGCCTATCGCCTTTATGACCCTATTTCAAAAAAAATCATTGTTAGCAGAGATGTAATTTTCAGGGAGGGCGATGGATGGAATTGGGCTGAGAATCAAGATGGTCTTATAACTGAACTACACTGGAATGATATGGAAAATGATAGTCAAGTATGAGAAGATGACAATATTGTTGATCATTGAGCAACACGAGGATGAGGAGGTAACAACGCCAGAGGTAACAGTGCAAGATCTTTATGTTGTTGGAGATCTATCTATTGGAGAGTCTTCTACTCCAAATAGAAAAAGAACACGGAAACAACCAACCTGGATGAGAGATTATGTCACTGAATTAGATGACTTAGAAGGTGAAGGTGAGAACTCTCTCTTGGCTTTGTTCATTGATAAGGACCCACTATCTTTTGAAGAAGCCATTAGGAGTAAGAAGTGGAGAGTGGCCATGGATGCTGAGATTGCTGCCATTGAAAGAAATTCTACATGGGAATTAACTGATCTTCCGGTTGGAGGAAAGAAAATTGGCGTTAAGTGGGTCTTCAAAACAAAGTTAAATGAGCATGGTGAAATCGATAAGCATAAGGCGAGACTCGTCGCAAAGGGATATGTCCAACAACATGGGGTTGATTTTTCAGAAGTGTTTGCACCCGTAGCCAGGCTTGATACCATCAGGCTTGTGATTTCTTTTGCGGCACAAAAGCACTGGAAAATCTTTCAGCTAGATGTGAAGTCAGCGTTTTTGCATGGTGAAATTGATGAAGAGGTATATGTTGCACAACCACCTGGATATGAAAAAAAGGGCAATAAGCAGAAAGTGTACAAGCTGAAAAAGGCATTGTATGGATTACGACAGGCTCCACGGGCATGGTACAGCAAAATAGAGTCCTATTTTGAGAAGGAAGGATTTACTAAATGCCCCTATGAGCATACCCTATTCACCAAGACCTTGCCAGGAGGTAAATTTCCAATTGTTTGCCTCTATGTTGATGTTTTAATTTTTACTGGCAACAATGAAGACATGTTCATGGTTTTTAAAAAATCTATGAAAAAGGAATTTGATATGACTGATTTGGGAAAGATGAGATATTTTTTGGGTATAGAAGTATTGCAGCAAGACAATGGAATCTTCATTCATTAAAAAAATATCTCCAAGAAATTCTGGACAGGTTTGGAATGACAGAGTCCAACTCAGTGCTCAATCCCATAGTTCCTGGGGCTAAGCTTGGGAAAGACAGCAATGGAGAATCCGTAGACAACACTTTGTTCAAACAGATGATTGGGAGTCTCATGTATCTAACAGCCACCAGACCTGATCTCATGTTTGTTGTCAGCTTGCTTAGTAGATACATGGAACACCCAACAGATTTGCACCTACAAGCAACTAAGCGAGTGCTCAGATATTTGAAGGGAACAATGGAATACGGTATCTTCTATAGCAAGGGAGGAAACACAGAACTTATAGCATTCACGGATAGTGATTATGCCGGCGATTTAGAAGATCGAAAGAGCACATCGAGATATTTGTTGCAGCATCTTCATGTGATTGCCAAGTTGTGTGGCTTAGAAGGCTGCTAGAAGAGTTGAATCATGTTCAAGAAGAGTCCACGGTAATTTACTGTGACAATAGTTTAGCTATTAAACTTTCTAAAAATCCAGTTTTACATGGTCGAAGTAAGCATATAGACGTGAGGTTCCACTTTCTTCGAGATCTAAGCAATGATGGAGTAGTGAAGTTAATACATTGTGGATCTCAGGAGCAAATTGCTAATATCTTAACAAAACCTCTTAAGCTGGATTCTTTTGAGAAATTGCGCACCATGATGGGAGTATGTAAAAATCCTACTCTAAACTGATTTGTATATGTAATCAGTTTTAGGGAGGAAATTTTGAAGTTTGTTATGACTTTGACTTGGTCATTTGGTTCCGTTAATAAGTCTCTGTTATTAGGGAGTAAGTTTACGAGTTTGACTCTTTCTTTCCATGTATTACTCACATCAGTTAGTACTGAACATGAGCAACTTTTCTTTCTCAGTTGTAAGGCTATATATATGTAGCTGCTTTCATTCAATAAACACCAAGTCTGTTGCTTCAATCACTTTTACTTATATCTAACATAACCATCCATTAAAATAATCAAGGGCTCATATTAAAAATTAATATTGCATGTCCGCCAGACGAAGTAGCGGAAGCTGGATAATAATAATGCTCTTCCGCTAGACGAACAAGCGAAGGCTAGAAAAAAGATTTCAATCCCCAAATTACCCCCCAGCGGATGTATAAGTCTGACTGCAGTTTCAGATGAAAAAGCCAACAGTCAACGCATGTTTGATGCCAGCCAACAGTTTTAAACGGCAATATACAATCCAATATGCAATCATATCCAATAAACAATCCAATATGCAATCAAATCCATATTATTTAAACGTTAACTAGAATCCAACTAGAATCAGAAATGGAAAAAGCAGTACATTAAGAGGCAGTACATCAAGACATGTCCTGTATTTGCTAAAATGGCTAACAACAAAATGGTGCACCCAAACCACTCGGAGAATCTGGAGGAGGCCTTGGTGGTATTTGAGCTAAAGCTTTATATTTTGTTCTTATAGAAGCTTCTAATATTTCCTTCTCTGCTTCTTTGGTATGCAAGCCACTATTTATTTCTGAACCTTTTGCCGCAGGAGCCTGAACTCTAGTAGTAGCATGTTTCTGGTCCTTCTTTTTTGTAATTTCTTCATTTAGCCCACATATTCTCAAGATTTTTAGGCATAAGAACTTCTGTTCTTCTCTGGGTTGCTGCCTCAAGGATTTAAGCCCATTCAGCAGATCGATGCTGCAGAGCCTCGTCGTGACTTGTAGTATTCGTACGCTAGTTGAACTAGCGGATTGGGAAATTTTTTTAGCTTCCGCTACTTGAAGTAGCGGACGGCGCTGTACCATATTTAATCTGCGCCCTTGATTATTGGAATGGATAGTTATGATGGTATTTGCCCAATTTTCATCCATAGCAAATACTTATTATGGATCATTTCCCTATATATATATATATATATATATATATATATATATATATATATTTATATATATATATGGAGAGGATCAAGTGCATACCCCTTTATTTAACATACCTTGCTCACCATTTTTAGCGGCGGACCGAGCGACGATTCAGTCCGTCGCATATATCAGAGAACTGTCGTCTTAGCTTTTAGCGATACATCGAACCGTCGTCATAACATATAAATCGTTTATCTATTCTATAGCGACGGACCAAACTGCCGTCCGGTCCGTCGCTAAAGGTGATTGAGCAAGGTATATTAAATAAAAGGGTATGCACCAGAAACGGACTATATATATATAATAGGTGTATAAATCATGTACACACATTAGCTTGTGTGTTACTTAAAATCTAAAAAAAATAATATAAAGAAAGATTTCATTAATGAAAATTTTATCCTCATTCCATTTCAATAACATTGTTTTCATATTTTATCATTTTGTACTTAAAAACTTAAAACTAATGCTACGTTTGGATTGGAGTAGTGAAGATGATAATGAAATGATTCATTTCTATGGAATAAAAAAAATTATGTTTGGTTGTTATTGGAATGGATTGAACCATTCTTATTTCTCCTAAATTTATGAATTTTATTATTGGGGAAGGAAGAATATGGGATAACTAATTTCATCTATAATGAAATGAATCATTTTATTCCTTCAATCCAAACATAAAATAAGATGTTTAAAGACGGAATATGTGCCTTAAACACGTATTTCCGTTTCTCTAACTAAATGTTTTACTCACAGAAAATGTTAGCTCTTTCTCTCTTTGCGCTACTTTATATGCTCAATTTATTTTACATTGTAAAAGACAAAGTAAACATCAGACAACAAAGTTCAAACCTCTAGACAACCGGGAACTGATAAATTTAGGTGGTGTTTGATTGTATTTTAATGTATCTTAACAGTGCACATCATAGTGCATCTTAAGAGCTCACATATTTGTATTAAGAGATACTCCGAATAGTTAAGATACAAATATGTGTCTAAACTATTCAGATGACCTCTTAATACAAAGATGTGAGTTGTTAAAATATATTAAGAGATGAACTATTAAGATGCATTAAGATACAATCAAACACCATCTTAATATGCTAAGAATGTAAAGACATCAAAACTTTTATGAACGGTAAAACATGTAATCTGTTTGGGACATACGAATTAATCTAATATATATACAGGGACGGAGCCACATGGGGCCACGACCCCCCCAAGGTTTGAAATTTTTATAAAACTCACCCCCAAAGTTTAAAAATTTTATAAAACTCACTTGTACATTTGGTTAATTTGGTTTGCAAATTTTGTAAGGCTACGACCCCAAGTTCTAACGAAGCTTTGATATATTTTAAAAGACTTTTTTTGCTATGTTTTATTATCTTTGTCAAAGCAAATTCTATTACTATATTATTTTTATTTTAGGAAAAAATATGTTTTGTAATAGTAAAATTTTACCTTTTAGTGATGAATATATTTTATGCTGGTAAAAAAATTTTTGACCCTCCCAAAGAACAAATCCTGGCCCCGTCTCTCTCTCTCTCTCTCTCTCTCTCTCTCTCTATATTCCCGACAATTACCTGTTTTAATAAAGTTTTATATTCATTTACTAATGGCAAAAATGACAAAGGATCTTTTTTGAGGCCTACAATAGCAAGAAATCGCGCGTGCGATTTCTTTAAACAACATATGATTACCCATTGCCAACTAGTTTTAATTTGTATAGTAATTTAGTATACTAGTATTCGGTTTCATTTCTTTAATGTTCGAGGAATAAATCCCATTTCTTTTCCCATTTAAATGAAAAATTAATTTAGCACTCAAAAAGGAAAGTACATTTGATTGTAGAAAGAATGTCTCAACTGCCATTTGATAAGAATAATTTTGTCACAATCCTCTATCTAAATAATGCTCTCTATCCTATAAACAAGGTCAATTTAGGAATTCCCTTTGTCTAAAAAATAATTATACACTTGATTCAAAATGATGGATAGAATATATTCTTGTTCCAAAATGAGTACATTTTCTCCATACCTCACAAAAATAAAAGGACAATCATTTTATTAGATAAATAGTACCGGTTCTTGTAACATCCCTATCCCATATTAAAATATATGAAAAAAAATTATCTGTGTATAAAGAATTAAGTTATTAACAATAATATATTTACTCATGACTTTTGGGTGAATCTTGTGGTGGGTTAAGATGATCCAAGAGGTTGTTAATTCAGTTCTCATAGAGGACAATCATTTTATTAGATGAATAGTATTGGTTCTTGTAACATCCATATCAAAAGATATGAAATTTTTTTGTTAATGTATAAAGAATTAAGTTACTAACAATAGTACATTTAGCCATGACTTTTGGTTAAGCCATGTGATGAGCTAAGATGATCCAAGAGGTTGTTAATTCAGTTATCATAGAACAATTACAATTAATCATGAACAAAGTTGTGAAAATCTTAATTAAGTATAAACTAAATGATAAAGAATAATATTAGAGACATAAATTATTCTACAAATATTTTACAAACTGCTGATGTGGCATACTCCACCTCAACATATTGTGTAGAGTCGAAAACAATATTGAAATAATTTGTTGATCAATATGTTGAGATGGAGTATACCACATCAGCAGTTTGTAAAATATTTATAAAATAATTTGTATCTGTAACACTATTCAATTCAATGATAAAAGCAAGCTAAAGGGGGTTAAAAGTTTTTAAATTAAGTTGAGTCTTTTTTACAAGCAAAAGCAATATATTCTAAGGTCACTTGTATATGTTCCCTTTCTTTGTTTCTTTGTTTCTTTGTGTTGTCTACTATTTAGAAGACAATGAGCACATTACCTTGCTTTGGAAAGTAGGGACCCTAATAGCTATCTCACCTGTGGGCTGGTGGGCACAACAAAATTAAAAGCTTTTTGGACAATTTCTTTTAAGAAAATTGATATTTTCATATTACTTTTTGATATTTTTATACGACTTTTTGACATTTTCATATGAAACCCCTCACTATACATCTATAGTGACACTTTTCATGAAAAAATATCAAAAAATCGTGCAAAAATATAAATTTCCTTTAATTAATGTATAATAGTAAAAGAGAAAAGTTGATATGTATTGTTAATGTCATGACATACACAGTGATACACTTATGGCTATCAAGTACCAAATGTTGGACCACAGGAATACAATTTTGTTTTTTAGAAATAATAACCGTTTCTTTTTGTAAGAAAATGATTAATTAAAGGTGGGAATCATTATTTAAAACATATATATTTTTTCTTTTGATATAGGTTAGTACTCTCCTTGTGTAGTAATTCCTAACATTTTCGTGATTATATATATATATATATATATATATATATATATATATATATATATATATATATATATACTTTCTTTGTTCATAAAAAATATTTTTATTTTTAAAATTCTTATGTTCACAAACATAAATAGCACTATAATTCATTTAAATAAAAAATACATTAAATTTAAAGGTGATTATTATTTTGTTGCTGAAATTGAGAGTGTGACATCTATTTTGGTTGGAATTAAGGAGTAGGTAGCACCCTTATACCGAGAGCAGATCTTCTGCCCCCAAATTTCCTGTCCTCTTGTGTCCCTCTACTTAAATTTTGACACTTAGGTTGTGTTTGATAAATCTGAGAATTAAGATCTGAATGATTATGATATCTTAATAAATTAGATCATCTGAATGGTTATGAGGTCTGAATCTAAAAAATTGTTTGATAACTAAAAAGTAAGTTGTCTCTTAATGACACTATTTTACCATTTTAAAGGGTAAAATTTTATTTAATAATTTTAAATATTCAATTTAATAAAAATGAGTGCATAATATTGTTGAATATATTTATATTAAAAAAAATTATTAAGAGGTACCTCTTAATTATTAAAATTTCATTTTCTGTCTTACCGATTAAGAGGCATTCAGAGGTAACAAAGAAAAAAATAAACAACATCATGCCTCTTAACGAATAAGAGGCAATCAGATGTAAACAAACAACACCTTAGTCTCTTACTTAACAATAATTAATTCTAAAATAAAATAAAAGGATATGTGTCAAAATTTAAGTAGAGGGACACAAGAGGGACAGGGAATTTAATAGATTTTGTCCAAGGTAGCCTTATTTTAAGCTGGCCTATCTGTCTAGTTTGCCAAAGAGAAATTAATAGATTTTGTCCATCTATCAATTTTTTAGGATAATAAAGTCCAGAATTGATAATTTTCTTAAGTAAAAATGTTGAATTTTTTACAATCTCATTTTACACAAATAATAAATAATTTTCACACTTACGTCCTCGAAAAGATCATTAAATGTATAAAAAATATTGTACCTAAAAGGATGAGATGTTAAATGAAGGGTAAATAAATCATTTAATGGGATTAATTAATATAAAAGATAAAATATTCATCACTTTATATAATACTAAATTCGTATATATTTTGAATTTTATTTATTTTTTTCTTCAGCACCACACACACTCCCACAACTCGAACCACCAATCTGACATGGTATGAAAATTGTGTTTTGCTCATCTTTTTTTGGAGACAAAGGGAATAATTAATATTTTTAGAAAATGGGCCGACTTATTATTTTGAAACAATTACATATTATAATACATTTTTAAAAGTAATTACAAAAATCATACATTCATAAAATAATTATAAAAATATGACACTTCATCATATATATTTACAATACTAATACAATTAAGAGTCCTTAAATTAAGAGATTAATATTAATGAGCTGACATAACAAATTAGTTTCTATCTTCCTTCGGTCTCTCTCTACGCCCTTACTATTTCTCTCTCTTCTCCCTTACTAATTCTCTCTCTCCTCTCAAAGTCACTCGTCGTCGTCCTCTTCCGCCACCGCCGTCGCCTGTGACACCCCCAAAAATAGGTATACATCACCCATCTTGGGTCGTCAGATATATAGTACAGAATACAAATACAACTTAATAATACAACTGTCGTGTACAATACGACAAAATATAAACTGTGAGTTTGAATACAAATATTATCTTCTAGAGAGTATTCATACTCAAAAGGAGTCCTCATTACATTTATTAACACACCATTACATAGAATAATGAGGACTACTAACTAATACTATCATTCGGACCATCACTCCGTTCCCCGACTTGCCCCAGCTACGTTCTCATTTCCTGAAGAGAACAGTGAAAGAAAGGGTGAGCTCAACTAGCTCAGTAAGAAATATTATGACTAAGATAATGCAGAATAAATTATCATTAGCCTTCAACAATGTTAAACTGATAAAATATAATAGACATCAAGTTTAACTATAGTGGAACAAGCAATCCATTAAGAGAGTCAAGTAGAAAATAAACTCTACCATCTTTTATGATTTAAAAGATTTTCCAACACTGTGATCGCTGGGACTCAGCTTAATAAAATAATCCACATCATCGAATCACCCCTGCACTACGGCCAAGGATATTCGTATATTTATTAATGGTCATGATCATGCCAACAACTGTCCATCAATGCACTACGGGCCAATGAGGACTTTTACCACATCATTCGTAACATTACGGTCATGATTACACCGAATAATCCCTGGTCATAATCATACCAAGTCCATCTATGCACTACAGGCCACAGATGACTTTCAACAGAATATAAACATGAAGATGATGACAATGATATAAGAATTCAATAAAACAAGTTCAAGAATTAATTTATCCAAGAATTAACAACGTCCAAATTGTCAACATGATACTACTTTGTGGAGTAAAATTCAAGAATGATCAGGAGAATATTTCATGAATAGATACTAGATGAAGCGCAAATGTCAAGGATATTCCACAAATTTTATGGAGTATAGAAGTCAAAACTTAACCAACTGAGTATAATAAAGAATAGAATAATAAAAGAAATCACCATGCATGCGATAGACCGTACAGACAAGTTATTCCAACAGAATAATAAATAATAAAACTAGGTCCGGCATAAACGCACAGACAGGATATTTCGACAGAATAATAAATAATGGAACCAGGTCCGGTGTAAAACACACAGACAGGATGTTCCAACAGAATAATAACAAGACGAAACCAGGTCCGGTGTAAAACACACAGACAGGATGTTCCAACAGAATAATAATAATAACGGAACCAGGTTCGGTGTAAAACATACAGACGGGATGTTCCAACAGAATAATAATAAAAACGGAACCAGATCCGGTGTAAAACACACAAACAGGATGTTCCAACAGAATAATAGAAGAATGTCACCAAGTATAGGGTAGACCACGTATACAGGTTATTCCTGTAAGACCCCGAATTTTATGAAATAAAATTATTCAATTTTTCTATTCAGTAAATGGTTAAATTGATAAATGTTAAAGTTAAGGGTGATATATAAATTTTTTTCAAAATACACAAGTGGTTATAAAATATTCATTGTTGTCGGGGAATATTCGTTTGGTCGTGGAATATTCTTTCTGTCGAGGAATATTCGTACGACAGCGCAGCTATTTTGGGCCCCATAACGAATAATTGTCGGATGAAGAAAACGATAAAATTGGTTTCTTTTTCTAACCAAATTATAGTTGATTTATGAATATTGCTCTTGAAATTAAATCCATGTTTTGACCATATTATTTTTATAATCATATATAACATTTTTATAATCTTGATGTTGAAATTCTCTTTCGCTTGAGTGTAAAGATGGGTAAATTATTGGTATGATCATGACTATGGGTTCTCTTTGGCCAGTAGTGCAAAGTTGAATTGTTGACTGGTATGATCATGACCATTGAATTTATAATTGAATATCTTTAGCTTAAGTGCAAAGGTGAAATGATCAACATGGTTATAATTATTGTTTATATAAATTCTTAAATGATTATATATTCTTTGAGGTATTAATATATTTGGCATGTAGTGCAAAGATGAATTGTAGATGAATATCTTTGGCCCGTAGTGCAAAGGTGACCTGTTGTTGAATATCTTTGGCCAGTAATGCAAAGATGAACGGTTGAGGAATATCTTTGGCCTGTAGTGCAAAGATGAATTGTAGATGAATATCTTTGGCCTGTAGTGCAAAGATGGTCTGTTGATGAATATCTTTGGCCCGTAGTGCAAAGATAAACTGTTGTTGAATATCTTTGGTCGTAGTGCAAAGATAGATTTATTAGTATGAATATGAACAGGAACTGTGATTTGGTATAACCATGATCTTTGATGTTTCAGGTAAAGACATGTGATGAAAATATTCTTCATCCTGGGTGCGAAGAAAAATTTAGAATCACAATTATGATTATGAGTTATTCATATGATTGTGGAAAGGAACTGTTGATTGATGTTACAGGGATAAAACATTGTCGATGGATTTTTAACATGGAGAAGATAATAGACTTTATAGTCTATTTGACTCTTCTAAGGGATTGCTCGTTCCGCTGCAACTATGGTTGAAATTTTTATCATTTACCATATGTTCTGAATCTCTGATTTATTGTTGATGAAGGCTATTGATAATTTAATTATCTTTAGTCATGATATTCTTTACTGAGCTAGTTGTGCTCACCCTTTTGCTTCACAATTCTTTTCAGGTAATAAGAGTGTAGCTGGGTCGAGCGGGGGTAACAAGGGAATAGAACGGTGGTCATCATTTAGTAGTTATATTTGGTGAAGAAAATAGGGTGAGGCGAACCCAACGTTGGAAGGGTGTTTTGTCACTATCATACAAGATGTCTAATGACATACAACCTCGTGTCATCATAAGACAGGGTTGTGCTCATCCACTTGCTGAGTATATCTATAGGCACTACCTATATAATCTTGGTGTTTGTTTGAAGTATAATTCTCAATTAGAGACAGTGGAGATAAGGATAAGTCAAGAGAAGACTCACCATTGGGAAGAATATGATAGTAACCTTCTCGTTTTTCTTTGGGGTCTATTGGGTCAACCAAGGATAATTCTGTAGTCATATGATATCTATCATAACCTAGACGCGTGGCCTCCCATGTACGAAGGTTTCCTTGAGCACTTCCCAAAGATTCTAATTTCTAAAACAGTTTTTGACTGTACCTTTATGTAAGGTACCTTTGTGAGGTGCTGAAACATGATGGTGTCCAATGTCACATTTGGTATATATTTGTATCCAAATTCACAGCATATCTGTTGTTGTATTTTGCACGACAATTGTGGTAATAAAGTTGTAGTTATTTTCTATACCATGTATTTGGCGACTCAGAATAGGTTGGATGGAATGAACCTATTTTGGGGTCGTTACATTTGGTATCAAAGCTTAGGGATATGATCTTTGGCGGAGATCGGGGAATATAACTAGGAGGGGAGAGATGAGTAAATCATTCGCTAGTGTGTCCTACCTAAGCTTATTTGTTGGTCAGTCATAATATCGAGATATTATGTGATATGTTAATTTGTTAAATTAACCCTTGTTTTGAAGCTGTATTCTAGAAAGATATCTGAAATACAGAAGATGAGCAATGGAGAAATCATGATGATAAGGAAGATGGAATCTGAAATGAAAGCAAGGTATTCTCAACTCTTTGAAATACCAGGTACGTAAATTTCGGGGACGAAATTTCATAAGGAGGGGAGATTGTAAGACCCCGAATTTTATGAAATAAAATTATTCAATTTTTCTATTCAGTAAATGGTTAAATTGATAAATGTTAAAGTTAAGGGTGATATATAAATTTTTTTCAAAATACACAAGTGGTTATAAAATATTCATTGTTGTCGGGGAATATTCGTTTGGTCGTGGAATATTTTTCTGTCGGGGAATATTCGTACGACAGCGCAGCTATTTTGGGCCCCATAACGAATAATTGTCGGATGAAGAAAACGACAAAATTGGTTTCTTTTTCTAACCAAATTATAGTTGATTTATGAATATTGCTCTTGAAATTAAATCCATGTTTTGACCATATTATTTTTATAATCATATATAACATTTTTATAACCTTGATGTTGAAATTCTCTTTCGCTTGAGTGTAAAGATGGGTAAATTATTGGTATGATCATGACTATGGGTTCTCTTTGGCCAGTAGTGCAAAGTTGAATTGTTGACTGGTATGATCATGACCATTGAATTTATAATTGAATATCTTTAGCTTAAGTGCAAAGGTGAAATGATCAACATGGTTATAATTATTGTTTATATAAATTCTTAAATGATTATATATTCTTTGAGGTATTAATATATTTGGCATGTAGTGCAAATATGAATTGTTGAGGAATATCTTTGGCCTGTAGTGCAAAGATGAATTGTAGATGAATATCTTTGGCCCGTAGTGCAAAGATGACCTGTTGTTGAATATCTTTGGCCAGTAATGCAAAGATGAACGGTTGAGGAATATCTTTGGCCTGTAGTGCAAAGATGAATTGTAGATGAATATCTTTGGCCTGTAGTGCAAAGATGGTCTGTTGATGAATATCTTTGGCCCGTAGTGCAAAGATAAACTGTTGTTGAATATCTTTGGTCGTAGTGCAAAGATAGATTTATTAGTATGAATATGAACAGGAACTGTGATTTGGTATAACCATGATCTTTGATGTTTCAGGTAAAGACATGTGATGAAAATATTCTTCATCCTGGGTGCGAAGAAAAATTTAGAATCACAATTATGATTATGAGTTATTCATATGATTGTGGAAAGGAACTGTTGATTGATGTTACAGGGATAAAACATTGTCGATGGATTTTTAACATGGAGAAGATAATAGACTTTATAGTCTATTTGACTCTTCTAAGGGATTGCTCGTTCCGCTGCAACTATGGTTGAAATTTTTATCATTTACCATATGTTCTGAATCTCTGATTTATTGTTGATGAAGGCTATTGATAATTTAATTATCTTTAGTCATGATATTCTTTACTGAGCTAGTTGTGCTCACCCTTTTGCTTCACAATTCTTTTCAGGTAATAAGAGTGTAGCTGGGTCGAGCGGGGGTAACAAGGGAATAGAACGGTGGTCATCATTTAGTAGTTATATTTGGTGAAGAAAATAGGGTGAGGCGAACCCAACGTTGGAAGGGTGTTTTGTCACTATCATACAAGATGTCTAATGACATACAACCTCGTGTCATCATAAGACAGGGTTGTGCTCATCCACTTGCTGAGTATATCTATAGGCACTACCTATATAATCTTGGTGTTTGTTTGAAGTATAATTCTCAATTAGAGACAGTGGAGATAAGGATAAGTCAAGAGAAGACTCACCATTGGGAAGAATATGATAGTAACCTTCTCGTTTTTCTTTGGGGTCTATTGGGTCAACCAAGGATAATTCTGTAGTCATATGATATCTATCATAACCTAGACGCGTGGCCTCCCATGTACGAAGGTTTCCTTGAGCACTTCCCAAAGATTCTAATTTCTAAAACAGTTTTTGACTGTACCTTTATGTAAGGTACCTTTGTGAGGTGCTGAAACATGATGGTGTCCAATGTCACATTTGGTATATATTTGTATCCAAACTCACAGCATATCTGTTGTTGTATTTTGCACGACAATTGTGGTAATAAAGTTGTAGTTATTTTCTGTACCATGTATTTGGCGACTCAGAATAGGTTGGATGGAATGAACCTATTTTGGGGTCGTTACAATTCCAACAGAATAATAAGAAATGGAATAACAACAGTTCTCTTCATGAATAAGAAAGAATAACACCCCTTACCTTAAAAGAACTGGATATTAGAAAAGTGAAGTAGCAGAATACTTTTATTCTCTCTCTCTTATTCTCTCTATACTTTCTCTCTCTATAGCTTGAATGAATTCGTGAAAAATAATGAAGCCCTAGGCCTCTATTTATAGAAAAACTGAAGGTGGCTCTTGGTCTTAACGAAGGGTCAAATGACTCTTGGTCTTAACGAAGGGTCAAATGACTCTTGGTAATATTAAAGGGACAACTACTATTGACGAAAGTAATTACTATTGACCAAGGTAAATACTATTGACGAAAGTAAATACTATTGACAAAGGTAATTACTATTGACCAAGGTAAATACTATTGACCAAGGTAAATACAATTGACGACGGTAATTACTATTGACGACGGTAATTACTATTGACGAAGAGACTCTTAGATGATGACATATGGCCCCCCATAAAAATAATCAAACTTACCACAACGTCTCAATTATTGATTTAATAATATAACATATTATACAGATGATACTATGACAATAATTTAAGAGATATGATGCAGCAATTACTGTAACAATAATTGAGTATAGCTGAGTGACTTCTCACGTAAGCATCAATAATCAATACCGTGTGCTACTATGCAACCACACGTATTACTGTACTTTTACTACCGGGTAGTTCAACAGTTTTAACGGTTTTAACGGTAACACCTCAGCCGTTATTTTTATAGAAAGATAATTTTGTCGTTTTCTAACTACGACTATACTTCTGTTGTGGGGTCCACCAATGATTGTGCCGTCGTACGAATATTCTCCGACAAAAAGAATATTCCCCGACCAAACGAATATTTTAAAACAACTTGCTTACTTTGCAAAATTTATAAATATTACCCACAACTATAACATTATATCAAATTAACTCCATAATATTCAAAAATGATATTTATAGAAAATTCATCTTTATTTATAAAAGTTGGGGTCTTACACCGCCGCCGCCGCAACACCATAGTCTCTCAACTCTGACAGAAAATTGAATACGTGACTTTCAGGCTATGTTTTCAGGCTAATGCGTGATTTTCTCTCTCCAACTCTCTCACAACTGAAAGGATTCTGGTTTCTCTCTAAGGTATGCTTCTAATTTCTGTTAATTCTCATTCTATTAATTAATTGTCAATATGATCATATATATACGCTATGTTTCTAACAGAATGGGGTATTGATTGTTTGGATTTGTGTTATTTTTATGTTTTGTATAGATTGGTTGATACAAGGAAGACGGATGGAAAGAGGAAAAGAATAACAAAGGGTGATTCTATTAAGGACTTGAAGAAATTTATTTGGGTTTGTGCAGTTGGATTCTGATTTTGATGTTCCTGTAGTTAAGACAGAAGCTCAAGTTCATAGCTAGAAGATATTTCCAACCCAATTTTTTTTAAAGGTTTGCTAATTTAAATTTTATTATTGTTAACATCATATAACTGTTTGGTTACTTCTGTATTATGTTTTGGTTACTGTTAGCTTGTGATTCGGATACCATTTTTGTTACCTTGATTTGGTATTTTGGTTATTTTTTTATGTTGTTATGATTATCATGTATTTGCTTAGTATACATGGTTGACTAAACTGATTTTGGTGTATATGTTGTTTATGTATTGGTTACCATTAAAATATGTTTTGGTTACTATCATATAAATATTTGGTTACTTCTTTAGTATGTTTTTGATTATTGTTAAGTTCTGATTTGGATTCTATTTTTGTTTCCTTGAGTTGGGATTTTGGTTACTGTTTTTTGTTGTTCTGGTTACCATGTATTTGCTTAGTATATATGGGTTGACTAAACTGTGTTTGGTCTATATGTTGTTTATGTATTGGTTACCATTAATATATGTTTTGGTTACTAACATATAACTGTTTGGTTACTTCATTAGTATATTTTTTGTTGTTGTTGGCTTATGATTTGGATACCATTTTTCTTTCTCAATTGGGATTTTAGTTACTTTTATATGTTATTTTGGTTCCGATGCATTTGCTTAGTATACATTGGTTGACTAAACTGGATTTGGTATACATGTTGTTTATGTGTTGGTTACCATTAAAACATGGTTTGGTTAATATCATATAACTGTTTGGTTACTTCTTTAGTATATTTTTTGGTATACATATTTTTATTTTGGTGACCTTTAAATTATGTTTTGGTTAATATTATATATAACTATTTGTTTATTACATAAAATGGTCTGTACTACATGTTGTTTATATTTTGGTCACCATTAGATTATATAATATAACTTTTTGGTTACTGCTTTATTATGGTATGATTAATGTTATATTATGATATGATAACTATTATTGTGCAGTCAATGTAGGATGTTGGTTATTTGTTATAGTCTATTTTGGCTACTGTATAATTGTTATATTATGTTTTGGTTAGTATGCTTTTATTTGTTGGTCACTACGTAACTGTTTATATTATAAATATTGTTTATATCTGGTTACTAATGACTGTGTAAATCTGATTTTATTTATTTGCAGTTATGGGATCTTTACTATGAGAAATACAACAGAAAATTCACTGAAAAAGTTATATATTGGTGTGACATGAAAGTCTCCAGCATTATTACCAAGAAATTGAACCCAAGTCAGTTGGAGAAGTTTAAGGCATCATTAGTTTGTGGATATTTTATTTTTGTAAATAATAAACCCAAGTCATAATAAATCATGTATTTGCTTAGTGTACATTGATGTATTATTTTTGTAAATTCCTTCAAATATATTCTACAAGTGTTATGCTCTTCTAGAAAATTCATTAGAAAAGTTATGGTTAAATGTACATGTGAGAGTATACATGGGTTGCCTAAACTTGGTTGGACATACAGGTCTGGTTACCTTAAAACATGTTCTGGTTACTTTCATATAATTATTTGGTTACTTCTTTATTATGTTTTGGTTACTGTTACTTATGGTTTGGCTATTATTATTGTGTCCTCAATGTGGAATTTCAGATACTTTTATTTTTTATTCTAGTTAATATGTAATTGTTTAGTATACATGGATTGTCTAAATTGGGTTTTATTACATGATGTTTCTGTTTTGGTTACCATTAAAACCTGTCCTGGTTACTATCATATAATTATGTGGTTACTGTTTTATTATGTTACATTATGGTTACTGTTATTAGTAACCAGATAGTTACAAGCTTGTATCAGGACAAACATCAATTGTTAAATGTACATGTGTGAGTGTCCTATTTATCTACAAGCTTGTTAGTAACCAGATAATTATCATAGATATAGTTACAAGTTTATTAATAACCAGATAATTATAAACTTGTATCAAGACTGTTATAAAGTGTTAAATGTATATGTTTTATTTATACACTGTCATCATGATAGAATAAGAAACTCCAATTAAGAGTTCTCATTTATATATATGATGGTCACTTATAAATCTCATATTAAAATAAAAATAGTTTAAGAGGTGCAGTTGGTAACCAAACTTGCATATAAGGGTAACCATATTAGTTTTTGTTAGTAACCAAATAATTAAAAACTTATATCAGAACAATTATCAAGTGCTTAATGTACATGTGAGGATTCCCATTTATCTAGCTGATGGATACTTTTAAATTACGTAGTTATAAAAGTTATTTGGAAATGGTCCATGCCAGTTGGTAACTAAATATGAATATAGAGGTAACCATTTTATTTTAAATGAGTAACCAAATTTACATAAAAATATTTCAGAACAGTTACCAATTGTTCAATGTATATGTTTTATAACGACCCCAAAATAGGTCCATTCCATCCAACCTATTCTGAGTCGCCAAATACATGGTACAGAAAATAACTACAACTTTATTACAACAATTGTTGTGCAAAATACAACAACGCATATGCTGTGAGTTTGGATACAAATATATACCAAATGTGACTCATGTCTCAACCGTGGACAGCACCTCACAATGACACTTTACATAAAGGTATAGTCAAAAACTGTTTTAGAAATTAGAATCTTTGGGAAGTGCTCAAGGAAACCTTCGTACATGGGAGGCCATGCTTCTAGGTTATGATAGTTATCATATGGCCACCGAATTATCCTTGGTTGACCCAATAGACCCCAAAGAAAAATGAGAAGATTACTATCATAGTCTTCCCAATGGTAAGTCTTTTCTTGACATATCATTATCTCCACTGTCTCTAATTAAGAATTATACTCTAAACAAACACCAAGATTATATATGTGAAACCCCAGATTTTATGAATAAATATTTAATTTTTCTCGAAATAATTTTTTTTATATTAATGTGTGGATTTGATATAATAGTTATGGGTAGTATTTATAAATTTTGCAAAGTATGCAAGTTGTCATATTATATTCAATTGGTCGGAGAATATTCTTTTTGTCGGGGAATATCCGTACGACGGTACAATTATTGGTGGACCCCACAACGGAATTATTGTCGGATTGAGAAAACGACAAAAATACTTTATGAAAATAACGGCGGAAGTTTTACCGTTGATACTGTTGAACTACTCGGTAGTAAAAGTACAGTAATACGTGTGGTTGCATAGTAGCACACGGTATTAATTATTAATGCTTATGTGAGAAGTCACTCAGTTTGATTCCATTATTGTCAGTTAATAATATGAATTATTTAGCGATAATGACGTTTTGTTTTATTCGTATTATTAACGTAATAAAACAGAAACATCTTTTTATATAAAACAGAATACTTTATTAAAGTTATTCTATAAATAGAATATATTATATTTTATTTAAAAGATTTTTCTTTAAATATGGACCATCAGATTAAAGTAATCAATCTGGACCGTTCATGGATTAGTTACTATGCATTCCATTTTCCTATAAATAGAAGCTCATTCCTTCATTATTTCTTACGAATTCACTGAACTCTAGAGAGAGAAACTATAGAGAGAAACTATAGAGAGAAACTATAGAGAGAGAGAAGAAGAGTATTCTGCTACTTAACTACTTCCTTACTTCAGCTCTTCTTTAAAACGGTAGGGAATATTATTTCTTTTATATTCATGAAGAGAACTTCTGTTATTCCATTCGTTATTATTCTGTTGGAATAACCAGTATACGCGGTCTACCCTATACTTGGTGACATTCTTCTATTATTCTGTTGGAACATCCTGTCTGTGTGTTTTACACCGGACCTGGTTCCGTTTATTATTCTGTTGGAACATCCTGTCTGTGTGTTTTACACCGGACCTGGTTCCGTTTTATTATTATTCTGTTGGAATATCCTGTCTGTGTGTTTTACACCGGACCTGGTTCCATTATTTATTATTCTGTCGGAATATCCTGTCTGTGCGTTTACGCCGGACCTGGTTCCATTATTTATTATTCTATTGGAATAACCTGTCTGTGCGGTCTATCGCATGCATGGTGATTTCTTTTGTTATTCCATTCTTTATTGTACTCAGTTGGTTAAGTTTTGACTTCTATACTCCATGAAATTTGTGGAATATCCTTGATAGTTGCGTTTCATCCAGTATCTTTTCAAGAAAATATTCTTCTAAGCGTTCTTGAATTTTACTCCACAATGCAGTATCATGTTGACAATTTGGACGTTGTTAATTCCTGGATAAATTAATTCTTGAACTTGTTTTATTGAATTCTTATATCATTGTCATCATCCTCATGTTTATAAAATGTTGAAAGTCATCTGTGGTATGTAGTGCATAGATGGACTTGGTATGATTATGACCAGGGATTATTCGGTATAATCATGACCGTAATGTTACAAATGATGTGGTAAAAGTCCTCATTGGCCCGTAGTGCATTGATGGACAGTTGTTGGCATGATCATGACCATTAATGAATACACGAATATCCTTGGCCGTAGTGCAGGGGTGATTCGATGATGTGGATTATTTTATTAAGCTGAGTCTCAGCGATCGCAGTGTTGAAAAACCTTTTAAATCATAAAAGATAGTAGAGTTTATTTTCTACTTGACTCTTTTAATGGATTGCTTGTTCCGCTGCAGTTAAACTTGATGTCTATTATATTTTATCAGTTTAACATTGTTGAAGGCTAATGATAATTTATTCTGCATTATCTTAGTCATAATATTTCTTACTGGGCTAGTTGAGCTCACCCTTTCTTTCACTGTTCTCTTCAGGAAATGAGAACGTAGCTGGGACAAGTCGGGGTACGGAGTGATGGTCCGAATGATAGTATTAGTTAGTAGTCCTCACTATTCTATGTAATGGTGTGTTAATAAATGTAATGAGGACTCCTTTTGAGTATGAATACTCTCTAGAAGATAATATTTGTATTCAAACTCACAGTTTATGTTTTGTCGTATTGTATACGACAGATGTATTAATCAGTTGTATTTGTATTCTGTACTATGTATCTGACGACCCAAGATGGGTGATGTATACCTAATTTTGGGGGCGTCACAGTTGGTATCAAAGCTTAGGGATATGATCCCTGGCTAGGATGTGAGAATAGAACTAGGAGGGGAGAGACGGGGAATTCCTTCGCTAGTATGACCTACCTAAGTTTATTTGCATGGTATTTAATTGGTCGGTCATAACATAAGGATAATATATGACATATCAATTAATTTTTATTTTGTGGCAGTATCTGAAAATGGCATCCGAGAATGTTGAGAATAGCAATGTAGCACAGACGACTGTTGATTCACCACACATCAATAATCATGATAATGTGCATCAGGAAGGTGTCAATCCTCATGCAAACAACAACACTGACCAAATGATGAATGATCAAATGTTCAGAGGCTTTATGCAATTCATGCAACAACAGGTGAAAGCGGCTCCTGTCCACAACGTAGGTGGAAATACTGGAAACTCTCAGGCGGTCACCGCTAAACAGTTTAAGGAGCTGGGACCACCGGAGTTTAAGGGAGAACCCAAACCACTTGTAGCTGAAACATGGATAAAGCAGATCACCAAGATATTTGATGTCTTGGGTTGCTCCGAGGAGCAAAAGGTTCCCTTTGCCGCCTTTATGTTGCGAGGAGAGGCAGATTACTGGTGGGAATCGATAAAGCGTACTCAACCTGCCGCACTGAAGATGTCTTGGGAGAAGTTCCAAGATCTGTTTAACGACAAATACTTTCCCGAGAGTATTCGTCACATGAAGGAGGTGGAGTTCATCAAATTGGAGCAGAATAATATGACCGTGTCGCAGTACGAGGCAAAATTTGCGGAGTTATCCCGGTTTGCGTCCCACCTGGTGGATAATGAAGAAAGAATGACGCGGATGTTTTTAAGAGGTTTGAAGCCGGAGATACGTCAACATCTTGTTTCTCATAAACTGTGTTTGTATTCAGATGTTGTAAATAGGGCTCAGTTGGTGGAGCGCGATAACGAGATAACGCAACCAAAAGAGAGCAGCCGGCAAAATGATAATACCAGTGAGAGCAGTCATCGAAGCGGTGACAACAAGCGTGGAGGGAATCAACAGGCCAGAAATGGTAACCACTTCGGTGGTAATCAGGGCCAAAACAATAAGAATGAACATTTTAAGAAGAGGAGATTCAACAATGATGGAAAGATGTCAGCACCAGCACCTGTCGTTAAGGAAGGAGAACGATCACCTATCATATGTTTCAAATGCGGAGGGGAGGGGCACATCAGTCCAAACTGCGCGATGCCGTCCAAAGCATGTTATAATTGTGGAAGAGAAGGTCATTTAGCCCGATTTTGTCGTTCACCGAAGACAAGTTCAGATAGGATGGAGGCACCAAAGACCGTCCCAGAAAAGCCAAAGCCAGTAGTTTAAGAGAGAGTATTTTTTTTTCGTGACGAGGAACCTGAATAAAATTATCACGGGTATGTTAGTCATAAACTCTTGCGAAGTCTATACCGTGTTAGATACCGGTTCTACTCACTCTTTTATTTCACCTAGTTGTGTTAAATGTTTGAAGTTAACTCCGGAGAACTTAGACTTTGATATGTCTATTTAAACTCAGTTGGGAGAAACCTTCGTTACCTCTACTATTTATAAATCTTGTTCAAATCAACACTTTCACGTTACCTGTCGATCTTATCTCTTTGAAAATACTTGCCTTTGATGTGATTTTTTTTGAAACGATTGGTTCACTACTCATCATGCTTCTCGTAAGGTTGTTAGCTTTCATATTCCTAACCAACCTGTTATGCAAATTCAAAGTAACCAAACCACTAAAGTCAATCATTGTCATATCAAGCCATAAGTAAAAATCCCCGTTCCTTTCGCTGTTGACTTCCTGGTGTGGAATGCACCGAAGCTAGACTTTCCGTAGGAGACGTTGTAAATGATGATGGCAAGTTGATAGGTATCAATGTGACGTGTTATCCAAGTCTTGGATGAGGGTCACAGTTTTGAACAATATTTCTATTGTTAATAAATTTCTTGACGTATTCTTGAAGACTTCTTAGCCTACCCCAGAGCGTAAAATTGAATTTTGTATTGACCCCAGTACAAAACCTATTTCTTAAACCCTCAAATATTTCTTCAACTAAAACGAACGTATTATGCGCCAAAGACGTTGGCTCGAGCTGTTGAAGATTACGATCGTACCATTCAATAACATCGTGGAAAAGTGAACGTGGTAGCTGACGCGTTGTGTAGAAGATCGTATACGGTTACAAGTGTGAATATTCGAACCCACGTGAAGATAACGAATATACGATTAAAATCGACTTTAATCGATAAAGTTAAAGCCGCTCAAGCTACATACTAAGAGCTGATAAATGTGAAGAAGAATGTTCAAGAGTGCGTTATTCTAGAAGCAAGAATCGACGAAGAGAGGAAATCTCAACTCTCGATTTAATTGGCCCATTTGAAATCCTCGATGAAGTAGGAACTGTGGCCTATAGACTCGTTTTACCACCAAGTATGTTGCGTGTTCAGAATATTTTTTTACGTATCGATGTTACGTAAATATGTGGACGACCCGAACCGCATTATTAATTTAGAACCGGACGAAATAGCGAAAGATTTAACGTATGAGGAGATACGTGTTAACATCTTGGATAAGAAGGATCATATTCGATGCTTAAAGGTTATACCTCAAGAGTTAGAATTTGAAGTGAAGTCAAGGTATCCTCACATGTTCGGCATACCAAATACGTACGTAAATTTCGAGGGCGAAATTCTATAAGGAGGGGAGATTGTGAAACCCCAGATTTTATGAATAAATATTTAATTTTTCTCGAAATAATTTTTTTTATATTAATGTGTGGATTTGATATAATAGTTATGGGTAGTATTTATAAATTTTGCAAAGTATGCAAGTTGTCATATTATATTCAATTGGTCGGAGAATATTCTTTTTGTCGGGGAATATCCGTACGACGGTACAATTATTGGTGGACCCCACAACGGAATTATTGTCGGATTGAGAAAACGACAAAAATACTTTATGAAAATAACGGCGGAAGTTTTACCGTTGATACTGTTGAACTACTCGGTAGTAAAAGTACAGTAATACGTGTGGTTGCATAGTAGCACACGGTATTAATTATTAATGCTTATGTGAGAAGTCACTCAGTTTGATTCCATTATTGTCAGTTAATAATATGAATTATTTAGCGATAATGACGTTTTGTTTTATTCGTATTATTAACGTAATAAAACAGAAACATCTTTTTATATAAAACAGAATACTTTATTAAAGTTATTCTATAAATAGAATATATTATATTTTATTTAAAAGATTTTTCTTTAAATATGGACCATCAGATTAAAGTAATCAATCTGGACCGTTCATGGATTAGTTACTATGCATTCCATTTTCCTATAAATAGAAGCTCATTCCTTCATTATTTCTTACGAATTCACTGAACTCTAGAGAGAGAAACTATAGAGAGAAACTATAGAGAGAAACTATAGAGAGAGAGAAGAAGAGTATTCTGCTACTTAACTACTTCCTTACTTCAGCTCTTCTTTAAAACGGTAGGGAATATTATTTCTTTTATATTCATGAAGAGAACTTCTGTTATTCCATTCGTTATTATTCTGTTGGAATAACCAGTATACGCGGTCTACCCTATACTTGGTGACATTCTTCTATTATTCTGTTGGAACATCCTGTCTGTGTGTTTTACACCGGACCTGGTTCCGTTTATTATTCTGTTGGAACATCCTGTCTGTGTGTTTTACACCGGACCTGGTTCCGTTTTATTATTATTCTGTTGGAATATCCTGTCTGTGTGTTTTACACCGGACCTGGTTCCATTATTTATTATTCTGTCGGAATATCCTGTCTGTGCGTTTACGCCGGACCTGGTTCCATTATTTATTATTCTATTGGAATAACCTGTCTGTGCGGTCTATCGCATGCATGGTGATTTCTTTTGTTATTCCATTCTTTATTGTACTCAGTTGGTTAAGTTTTGACTTCTATACTCCATGAAATTTATGGAATATCCTTGATAGTTGCGTTTCATCCAGTATCTTTTCAAGAAAATATTCTTCTAAGCGTTCTTGAATTTTACTCCACAATGCAGTATCATGTTGACAATTTGGACGTTGTTAATTCCTGGATAAATTAATTCTTGAACTTGTTTTATTGAATTCTTATATCATTGTCATCATCCTCATGTTTATAAAATGTTGAAAGTCATCTGTGGCATGTAGTGCATAGATGGACTTGGTATGATTATGACCAGGGATTATTCGGTATAATCATGACCGTAATGTTACAAATGATGTGGTAAAAGTCCTCATTGGCCCGTAGTGCATTGATGGACAGTTGTTGGCATGATCATGACCATTAATGAATACACGAATATCCTTGGCCGTAGTGCAGGGGTGATTCGATGATGTGGATTATTTTATTAAGCTGAGTCTCAGCGATCGCAGTGTTGAAAAACCTTTTAAATCATAAAAGATAGTAGAGTTTATTTTCTACTTGACTCTTTTAATGGATTGCTTGTTCCGCTGCAGTTAAACTTGATGTCTATTATATTTTATCAGTTTAACATTGTTGAAGGCTAATGATAATTTATTCTGCATTATCTTAGTCATAATATTTCTTACTGGGCTAGTTGAGCTCACCCTTTCTTTCACTGTTCTCTTCAGGAAATGAGAACGTAGCTGGGACAAGTCGGGGTACGGAGTGATGGTCCGAATGATAGTATTAGTTAGTAGTCCTCACTATTCTATGTAATGGTGTGTTAATAAATGTAATGAGGACTCCTTTTGAGTATGAATACTCTCTAGAAGATAATATTTGTATTCAAACTCACAGTTTATGTTTTGTCGTATTGTATACGACAGATGTATTAATCAGTTGTATTTGTATTCTGTACTATGTATCTGACGACCCAAGATGGGTGATGTATACCTAATTTTGGGGGCGTCACAATATAGGTCGTGCTCGTAGATATACTCAGCAAGTGGATATGCACAACCCTGTCTTATGATGACACGAGGTTGTATGTCATTAGACATCTTGTATGACAGTGGCAAAACACCCTTCCAACGTTGGGTTCGCTTCACCCTAGATGATTCACCAAATATAACTACTAAATGATGACCACCGTTCTATTCTCCTGTTACCCCCGCTCGACCCAGCTACACTCTTATTACCTGAAAGGAATTGTGAAACAGAAGGATGAGCACAACTAGCCCAATAAAGAATATCATGACTAAAGATAAATAAATTATCAATAGCCTTCAACAGAATTAAATCAGAGATTTAAAACATATGGTAGATGATAAAAATTTTCAACCATAGTTGCAGCGGAACGAGTAAACCATTAGAAGAGTCAAATAGACCATAAAATCTATTATCTTCTCTATGTTAAAAATCCACCAACAATATTTTATCCATGTAACATCAATCAACAGTTCTGGTCCACAATCATATGAATAACTCATAATCATAACTGTAGTTCTAAATTCCTCTTTTCATCCAGGAGATAATTTTCATCACCTATCTTTACCTGAAACATCAAAGATCATGGTTACACCAAATCACAGTTCCTGTTCATAATCATGTTAATAAATCTATCTTCGCACTACGGCCAAAGATATTCATCAACAAATCATCTTTGCACTACGGGCCAAAGATATTCAACAACAGTTCATCTTCGCACTACAGGCCAAAGATATTCATCAATAATTCATTTTTGCACTACAGGCCAAAGATATTCATCAACAATTCATCTTTGCATTACAGGCTAAAGATATTCATCAACAGTTCATCTTTGCACTACAGGCCAAATATATTAATATATCAAAGAAATATATAATCATTTCAGAATTTATATAAACAATAATTATAACCATGTTAATCAATTCATCTTTACACTTGAGTTAAATATATTCAATTATAAATTCAATAGTCATGATTATGATCATACCAGTTAACAATTCATCTTTGCACTACAGGCCAAAGATATTCCTCAGTCACGATCATACCAATAATTTACCCATCTTTACACTCAAGTGAAAGAGAAATTCAACATCAGGGTTATAAAAATGTTATATATGATAATAAAAATAATATGATCAAAACATGGATTTAATTTCAAGAGTAATATTCATAAATCAACGATAATTTGGTCAGAAAAAGAAACCAATTTTGTCATGAATAGTAACTCGTGAATAGTAATCTATGAATAGTAACTCGTGAATAGTAACTCGTGAATAGTAACCCCGACATGAAAAAGGTAAAAATTTTACAATAATATACATACCAATATTTCGGTTTAATGATATTGAAAGAATAATATTTCTTAAGCTTATAAACAATTTATTTAAATTGTTTACACTTTACTAAATAATGCATTTAATCATCCTAAAATGCCAAACTCATAAGATTTCATTACCAATAACCAAAACCCTCATAAAAAATCTGCATATATCTCATATAGGATTCTCAAGCCATAAAATTCTATTTTCTATTTTTCTTACTTCACATAACATATTTAATTCATTTACTCTTAACTAGTCTATTTTCATGAAAAATACCAAATCAGTTCCAAAAATATTTCTTTTCTGAGATTTAGCAGAATATAGTCCCATATTGAACATATATTTTTCTCAAAATTTTTAAAACTCATTTACTATTTTTTATATGGCCAAAACCGCCGAATAATTAGACATTTATCATAAATTGTAATTTTATCCAAAAATTCCGAAATTCACAGAGTACACTAATATTATATAGATGTACTCCCAATAAAAATTTCATCAATTTTGGAGTTAACCACAAGGAGTTATAAGCGGTTACTTTTAAAATAGTATTTTCTCATAAAATTCATAACTCTTAATCTATACATCCAAAACTCACCATTTTTGGACACAATCAAGAAAACTCATCAAAATATCATTTCAAATTTTTCTAGAATTTTTTGATGGTCGGAAGAATTACGAACTGAAAAACATAATAACCCTTAAAATCCTTTACTATCCCTTACCTCAAAAGAGCAACACTTCTGACTGGATATCGAATATGACGCTGAAGGAAACTTGCACTGATGAATAGCAACTCACCAAGTATCTAAATACTCATAAAATACATTCAATAATCTAGAGAGAGAAAGAGAAAAAACTTATTTCTGGTGTGATTTTTAATTCTAACTTAGCCCTCTATTTATAGGAAAATGTTAGTACGCCGAAGCAAACTTAACCTGCAACCTGATGGCTTTAACTGCTACTATTCCCATCCACCACATTTGAAATTCAATTGAGCATATTTCTCACCAACCAAAAGTGGGATCCACCAATTCTAGAATTTTCCACCAAAATAATTTATAACCTAATTTTCGAACCAGTCACCTATTAAAATTCATAACAAATCATACGTTCATTTTTAACGGTTCAAAATTTGTGGACATATACTCAACTTATATATGTATAACATATCCAAAAATTATAACGATCCAACGGTCGGATTAAAAATTATAACTCCCGCAATATATCTCAAAAAATACTGTTTGATTTTTAATACCTTCAATCCGACAAAATACTGATGAAACACCTCAACATTAATTCCTTCATTTATAACCACATAAATAAATTCATCATTTATATCCACATCAAATAAATATTTCATTATCATATAAATCAATAATTAATTATTCGCAAATAATATTACAGAATCACAATTATGACAACTAGGCAGTTCCTAGGAAAGAGGGGGCTTTCCAATAAGGATTTCTCCTTATTGGCGCGCAATTAGATAACCAAACATCTCCTTAGACAGAACTTTCTAGACATTGTCAATAATGCTATCTAGTAATATTATTCATATAATATGAATTATTGATCTTATAATGGAGATGATGTGCAACAACAATTATTGAAACAACAATAATATAAAATATCAACGCAGCAATTATTGAATCAATAAAATAAAATATTGAACAGTAATTACTGTGATAATTATTCAGTAGTGCCTTCTTACGTAAGAATCAATAATTTTAAAAATACTGTGAAATACCGTGTGCTACTGTGCAATAACGCGTATTACTGTATTTTTAACCACCGGGTATTCCAACAGTGTTAACGATAAAAACTACGCCGTTAATTATAAAAACTCAATTTTTGTCCTTATCTTCATCCGACCGTTTTTCGTTATGGGGCCCACAAATAGCTGCGCCGTCGTACGAATATTCCCCGACAAAAAGAATATTCCACGACCAACGAATATTCCCCGACAACAATGATTATTTTATAACCACTTGTTTATTTTGAAAAATTTTTATATTTCACCCATAACTTTAACTTTTTATCAATTTAACCATTTACTGAATTGTAATTATAAGAAAAATTGAATACTTTTATTTCATAAAATTCGGGGTCTTACATGTTTACTTTATATTGATAAATCATGATGGAATAACAAATTAAAATATTAATCAACATCAATTTTAGTTACTGTACACCATAAAAAATGTTACCAACCATGTGGTTAATGATTACTAACAGTAAACAATTATATATTCTTGTAAATAATTAAATTTGTTGTATTATTTACTGTCAGTCTCCGTTGTATAAATAACTGAATAAATATTGTAAAGTAACCAAATTAATATTAGACAGTAACCATTTTACATAATCTTAGTAACCAGAATATAAATCACATTTTTACATGCAATTTTGAAGGCCTAAATAATAGAATTTGACCAAAAAGTCCTGCAGTTCACCAGCTAAGCTGGTGACTTCGGATCGTTGACCCGTTTCCAATGAAATTAGGCTCTGAAAATGCCCAAATTCGACACTTCAAACTTGATAGAGATTGTCAAATTGTCACTACAACCAAATAAACATTATTCTGTAACCAATTAAATAGTATACAACAATCAATATATATAATCAGATTAACAGTTGTATGAAGGTAACCAATGTAGTCAATAAGTAACCACCAATATAAAAAAAATAATTATAAAACTCAATAACATTATAGGGTAACCAAATAAACACTTTACAGTATCTAAATACATATTATAGAGTAACCAAGATATATGTAATTAGTAGCCAATATTATAAAAAATATTTTTACATTCAATTTACAACCAAAATAATCAGTAATGACTTTGTTATAAATTAAAGACTAACATGTGTATGAAGGTAACCAATATGGTTAATCAGTAACCATCAATATAAAAAAATCAGTATAAAACACAGTAATATTATGTAGTAACCATGGTAATATTACACAGTAAACAAGTCAGAATTATATACTAACCAAATCCATATTAGATAGTAACCAACATATATTTACTTAGTATCCATAACATAAAACATATTTGACATGCATTTTACAGCAAAAATAAACAATATAAAAAACATCAATATGTACTTAAAGATCCAACAGTTGCAGGAAGGTAACCAATATATTTAATAAGGAACCATCAATATAAAAAATATCAGTAGAATATACATTTAAAGTATACAGCAACCAAATAAATATTATACAGTAACCAAATCAATAATAATCAGTAACTAATTTCTATGTACTTAGTAACCAAAATATAAAACATATTTTTTCATACATTTTGCTATCAAAACAGTCAGTTTACTGCCTTTGTTAATCAACATCAATTTTGGTTACTGTACACCATCAAAAATATTACTAACCATGTGGTTAATGGTTACTAACATTAAATAATTATATATTCATGTAAACAATTAAATTTGTTGTATTGGTTACTGTCAGTCTCCATTGTCTGACAACTGAATAAACATTATAAAGTATCCAAATCAATATTAGACAGTAACCAAACTACATAACCTTAGTAACCAGAAAATAAATCAAATTTTTACATGCAATTTTGAAGGCCTAAATGATTAAATTTGACCAAAAAATCATGCAGTTCACCAGCAAAACTGGTGATTTTTGATCGTTGATCCGTTTCTAATGAAATTTGGCTTCGAAAAAGCCAAAATTCAACACTCCAAACTTGACAACATCATACAGTAACCAAATTTAGATTAGACAGTAATCAACATTTATATCTATTTAGTAACTAGAATATAAAAAATATCAATATGTACTTAAAGATCCAACAGTTGCAGGAGGGTAACCAATGTATTTAATAAGTAACCATCAATATAAAAAATATCAGTAGAATATACATTTAAAGTATACAGCAGTCAAATAAACATTATACAGTAACCAAGTCAATAATAAACAGTAACCAATTTATATGTACTTAGTAACCAGAATATAAAACATATTTTTACATGCATTTTAAAATCAAAACAGTCAGTATACTGACTTTGTGACCAATTAAAGAGCGAAAAACTTAATAAAGGTAACCAATATACGAGTATATAGTAACTACGGGGTAACTATATGCATATAAACTTTAAAATCAAATACCTCAGTATATAAATCTATAATGAATCAATCAACAATCAACAATCAAATTTGTTACAGATCGAGATGAGTTACTAATCTTGAAGTTGTTGTTGATCTTGAAGTTACTTTTGATCTGAAGTTGCTGTTGATCTTCTTCGATATTATCCGATCTCAGAGTTGCATCGCCGTTGAAGAAGTCGTCTTCTCCGATCTGCCGTTGCTCTGTTTTTTCGGATCTGAAAGTTGCTTGTTTTCTTCATTAGCGTGAATTGTTGATCGGTTGATTGAAAATATAAAAGTCGGTAACTGACGTGTAGGGAGTTAATGACCGTAATTTTAACAACGTAATATTGTGTTGTATTATTTTTGTAATTATTTTGTGGATGTTTTATTTTTGCAAATACTTTCTAATTGTTGTATATTAGTGTTAAGGACCCTAATTATTATTATTATCATTATTGTTATTATTATTGTTATTTGATTTAGGCGGAAATTTTTAGTGTGAGATGAAATGTGAGCCTTTAGATTAAGTTGAAAGAATTGAGATGAAATCTGAACCGTCATTGTGCTTTGTCAAATGAAAGATTCAAAATGAGTTCTGTTTTATTATATAGATATTTTACTATTACTATTATAATAATAATTATTATTATTATTATCATTATTGTTATTATTATTGTTATTTGATTAAGGCGGAAATTTTTAGGAGTCAATTTGATTTGGGCGAAAAATTTTAGTGTGAGATGAAATATGAGCCTTTAGATTAAGTTGGAAGAATTGAGATGAAATTTGAACTGTCATTATATTTTATCAAATAAAAGATTCAAAATGGATTCTGTTTTATTATATAGATATTATAAATCAAACTGTTGGATTAAGTTTTTATAATTGTTTCAGATATTTTGGAACCGTGGCTGGACTATTTAAAAAAAAAATCTTATAAATCCATCCGACTTTAAATTTTATCCCCGATTTGAGAATGATGGAGTATTTACAAAAGGAAATAAACTTTTATTATAAAGTTATTGTCATTTTAATGTCAATACACACGTTTAAATATTTGAAAGCAATTATGATAAAATAGTACAACAATGACAAATCCTTATTAAATAGGGAATTAATATTTCCATAATCCAAATCGATACTCCTCACATGAATAGTAGATGAATCTCACATTCATTGAAATCGATACTTCTCATACGAATAATAAATGAATTCCACATTCATTCACGTGAGTAAAATCTTGTAAAAATTAAAAGGTGCGCATTACGTTTATACTACTCCCTCTGTTCCTAAAAGATTGTCGTTTTAGAAGAAAAAATTTGTTCTAAAATATTTGTCGTTTATAACTTTCGAGGAGAATAATTTATTTACTTTCCTATATTACCCCTACCTTCTTTCATCCTCCCAAGAATTCTCTCCCTTGTATTAATAGTTTTCGACTTTCCACAAAGGGGACGACAATCTTTTAGGAACGGAGGAGTAAGTATTTTCTATATTGGCCATTGTCATTCTATATCAAAATGCAAGGTTAATAGAATCTAATAACTCCTCATGAATGCAACAAATAGATTTCCTAAAAAAACAAAAATCAAATCAAATCATAAATCTATATAAATAAAGCAGCACCGAAGAATAACATTTCAACTCAATTCAACGACGTCTTTTTATCTGGGCACCAAAAAAATAGAACCAATTATGAGTTTGGGAAAAATTATGGCCATCTTCCTGATTGCAATTGTCTCAACTTCATTTGGCGCAACCAGTAGCAGTACCGGTACCAGTAGTGGTAAAATTCATTTGCATCCCTCCATTTAAATTTGAATTATTATGCACAATTAACCTCTTCTCTTCTCTTCTCTTCTCTTCTCTTCTGTTCTGTTCTAATTCAATTATTATGTCATGGCAGCTACTAAAGGATTAGAAGATGGTCCTCCTACCTGCCACATGCCATGTGTACCACCGAATATTCCGTGCCAAGACTCTTATGCTTCTCATAGATATATACATACTGGTTGCAATTTTGTATGCGCTAGTTGTGGATACAAGAGTGGAAACTGTGTAAGCGGTGATTGTTGTTGTTATAATAATTAAATAATACTACTATTTCCATGACAATATAAAGCCGGGATGTGGATGCTAATTATTGGTTATATCCAATTATATATCATCGAATATCTATTAATTTTAATTTTACACATTATTTTTTTTTTCTATAGTCATCTCTTGGCATAGAATTATTAAGCTATTGTATTGTGGTTGCAATGAAGTGTGATTATTATTTATTTATTTATTTATTTTGAGTTCTTGTTTGCAATTGTTTTGTATCTCAAAATTGATTAGCCATAGCATTTCAGTACTTCTTGATCTTTCTTCTTAGCTTGTTTTTACGGTAAATGTCGATCAAGTTAAATATGTTTAAGGAATATATTATTGGTCAAGACTAAGTGAGATCTTTAGCTAAATTTGTAATAATTAAATACTATATTCAAAAGGAACATCAACTTGTTAAGAAACAATAACTTATTTTTTGTTTTTATATCTATAGTTGAAAAGGAACTTCTATAAATAATAATAAATATATGGAAAAAATGTATATACACAATTAATTATGGCGACGATTTTTTGGGCTATAGCAACGGGACCTGTCGCCATAACTATTCTGGGCTACGACGTTGAGTGAACCATCACCATAGTCTAAAAAACCCGTCGCCATAACCCGACTGTGCAATATACAGTTCTGTATACATATAATTCAAAATATATTTTTGTTTTACCAAGCTTATTACATGATTTTTTTATCACAAATTTATGTAAGATAATATATCTTAACAAAATACATGTAGGACAATTTTACTATTACAATTTTTTTAAGTTATCAAAAATAAATATCTCTAGTACATCTCACGTGACTTAATTATATTAATATTATTCATAAATTTCATTATTAATTAATATCTAACTAAATTAATTTCATTAAAACTTAAAATTTTATCAAATAAATATATTAATAATATACGTGGTGTTTTTTTTTTAACATAAGAACCGTAAAATTAGCTAAAAAATTATAGCGGATTCATTACTAACTAATTGTCATAACTAAACTAAATTTATTAAATTTGAGTTTCATAATTTTATTGGATTAAAATTTCAAGTAAATTTTGTCTTATAAGCACTAATATAGAATTCTATTATAAACTTAAAAAATTAAAATAATTGTTTTCTCATAGTCATAACTATATAAATATACACTTCATTCAAATATTTAACATAATAATTGATTGAAGGAATCTACAATATATAATTCAATAATTTATAATTTAGATAAACATATAATAATTTAATAACTGCAACCATCTTTAAATTTATTAATTAAATATTTATCCTATATTTAATTGATTATTTTGATAATTAACATAATAAACCATTATTCATGTCCCACTAGGTTGGTGAACTTGTTTGGTCAAAAAACAAATTACAAAAATTGTTACACCAGAATGCAAGATTACAATTACTAGATTGCCATAATTTTATTTCAAACAAATACTAGTGAAAAATAAAATTCCATAATCTTCTTGATATTTGCGGCATAACTTTAATTCATACAGTGCTGCAATGTTACATGAATTTAAGGGCAAAGCATCACCAGATTGAACAAAAAAAAATAAAAAAATTTAAAGATTACAATACGATAATTTAATTTAATTTTTTTTTTTAATTTCATATCAAATAAATTTTAAAGTAGATTCGCAATGTAAACATACCAAAGGCAGAGGAAGTCTGATGGGAGCAAATATCATTTCCCTTTTTTGCGCTTCTGCATTCCGACACAGTCTGAGCAATACCATTTCCCCTTGGGTTGTTCTTTCAAACCAACACAGCCAAAATGAAACCATTCTATCTTGCACTGTTCAGAGAAGAGAAAGAGAGCAATTGCTTTCCTTAGAACTTTGGCAGTTCTAGATTATTCCATCATTAGAATTTGCAGCACTTAAACAAGTTGTAATACGTACATCAGGGTTGTCGCATGCTACCATGTCTCCGTAGCTCACTTGGTTGCAGAGACAATATGTCGGTTCATTTGGATCCACCGGTAGATCTAAATCCAGGCTTGAAGGGTTTGCAGCCACTGGTGGTGGTCCTGCTGCTGCAGCGACGAGGCGTGTCCTGCCAAAAAAAAAAATTGACCATTTTATCTATAGCACGTTATCCGGAGTCTGGCACAAATACAAAAAAGTTGTGATATACATCTGAAGTATATATAAATGAACAACAAGTGCTCTTAATAGACCACAAAGTGCAAAATGAAAAGGACAATATTAACTGGAAAACCATTATTCTTGTAACCAACAAATCAACTCCACTGTCCAATTACTAAAAGTTTAAAAGTTCCGGATAGATTCTTGGGTTTGTATTAATAGAATGAGTAGTAAAAATCCAGCCATCTCCTCTGCTTATTTCTAAACCAAAACGATAGTAAGTTATTTTCTATAATTGGTTCACCAATAGATATTTCAGAGTTTGGAAGTTAATATAACATGGGAAGAAAAAATAGTGGGGCATCAAGTGGCAAGAGTATATGGTGTCATGTTAAAGTTGTCATATCCAGCTCACAAGGGTCTCTTAAATAGCAAGGTTTGGGAAGGGTCAGATGTATGCATCCTAGCCTCTATTTAGAGAGAAGCTGTTTCCAAGACTTGAAACTGTGACCAAACATTCATCAAGTGAGTATCTGGTCGTTGGCCCAAGTACGACCTTCTACAGTAATAATAAAGGAACCACCCGGGGGAGTACCCAGACCTATACACTACGACGTAGTTTTGAGACAAATTCAAAGGGATTGTAATCTCTCTTACATATGTTGTACTTATTATTGTCCCTTTCGACATTTAACACACTTTGCATGGTTATCAAGCCGCTCTACACATCCAAATAAAAGATTCACATTACTGTAATAAAACTTCACCAACATTTGACAGATTTCGAACTACTAGTCTTCTTTAGAAATTATATATTATATTCAAATGAGAGGCACGTAACGAACTATTAGAAAGAAACCCAAACAAATTGCACAAAAGAAAATTTTTAATTACTTGATAGATTATCAGCAAAACCAGAATTTGATTAAACTACACTAAAACCAGAAATTAATCATTACACTCACAAACTGGTGTGTCAGACCTATTCTCCCCTTAAAATAAATCATGTGTCAAATGAAAGAAGGAAAGAACCAGGAACCCTTGACAAGCTCAAGCAGGAGAAACACAAGAAGAAAAGAGATCAAGTCAAGCAGAAAAGTGATTATCCAAAAGAAAAGTAGACAAGACTATTCCCACATCACTACTTATGGGATTAAAAAGTGACTTCTAAAAAGCCCCAGTAGTCATGCCCTTTGTTACTCCTTTTCTCTTTTATCAAAGGCAACCACCTCCCATCAGTTCAGACGTTTTCCCTTATAAATTTAAACTATAAAGCAACTTACTTAAAGGGGAAAAAGTAACTACAAAAATTAATAAATAAATAAATCACTAGGATCACAAGCCTCAACTTATAGATTCGAAATATAAATATATCTAGAAGCGAAAATTGAAGAAGTCCAGAACAAGGATAGGTAGTTACTTCTTGCGACCTCCTCTACCACTTTCATTCCTTCCAGGTTTCACACTACCATCAAGAGTTAAAGCAGGCGATCCAGTTGCAGCACTGTTATCCCTTTCTGCCCAAATCAGATTTAAAATTAGACGAATCCTTAGAAGAGAAAAGGCAACTTTCTGAAACAGAAATACAACAAGTCTAGCCAAGTGTACCCATCAACATGTTCTATGTAGAATGACAAAAGTTTTGAAGCTAAAAGAAACATACCACGTTGAAGCTCTTGGTTAAATTTTTTCATATGTGGATGTTTTATTTTTGTAAATAATTTTTAATTGTTGTATATTAGTGTTAAGGACCCTTTTATTATTATAAGAATAATACTGGAGTGTTGGACTCCGGTCACTACAAAAAGGGGGTCGCACCACCAACGGATTGGGCTTTGGAATCGCGCGCCTCTACGAACCATTGGCACTCATATCGCGTCCTTAAATTCGTGAACACATTAAATTGTATTTTTTTATTGTGAGTTTTTTTTCTCTTTATTATGAGAGCTTAATATTATCATGATAAATTCAGATTTTTTTCTGATAACTTATTCTATTACAATTCAATTCTAATAGGGTAAATGACATTAAAAATCAACTAATTACACTTATTTTCTGTTTTAAACAACCAAGGTAAAAAAAATTCAATTAATTTGTTAGTACTCTAGTTTATGTATATATGTTTGATTTGATGATAAAAACGAGAACTTAATGTATATTTATAATAGTTTTTGTAAAGTTTTTAAAAAGATAATTTATGTAAAAAGACTTAGTGTAGGGATCAAATTTGTTAAGTTGATTAATTCCTTAATGTAAATGTGTTGTTCAAAAGTTATGTCTGAAGACTAATTGTAATGTTAAAGACCAGGAAGTATTTTGAGATCGTAGAGCATGAAGATCGATCATAGCGTAATTCTTCAGGACAAGTCACACTACTATCGTATATATAACTCTGCGATTAAACAGAATCGTAGAGTTCATATCTTAATTGATAGGTTATGATAATGTCATACACCTAGGACTGAAGATCCCAATTATGGTCTTTTTAAATGTCGATAAGGAGAAGACATTTTTGAAGTTGTGTCTAACAATTATATCTGCGAAGGACAAAAACATACGGCTACATCTGTACCTGGTAGAATACGATGAAAGCGACTTGAAGTGGTACTAGTCGACAACATTTCAAACTCAAACAATTGAATATTAACATGTGTCCAAGTCAGAATGGAATAACGGTCAAATCACAATGGGAAGATCCCAATGTGAAGCTATAAAAGGCGGGCAACCTCAAACAATTAAAAAAAGAAAAAAATTGATTAAGCCGAAGTGCTGCATGTCTAAGCTCATAGTCTACTCACTCTATGATTTAGAAATCTTATATGCTTCTAAGTATTGTGATTAAGAAGTTTAACGTTACTTAGTAGCGCCTCAAATCATTCAATTCCTTTGTAATCGTAATCTTAGTGATCCAAGTTTGCGTGACTTGAAAAATTCTTAGTGAATCAATTGTAAAACAGTTTTTTGTGAACTATATTCTGAGTGATTACTATTTCTTAGTGGAATATCCCTACTCGCGAAGTAGAAGAGAGGATTATGAGACTTTTGTGCTCCGAACTACTTAAAAATTATTGTGTCATTTTGTTTACTGTACTTACTTTTTGTATTCTACATTTTATTCTTGTAACTTGTCAACAGTCTCTCACACTAAATTTAGAGTTGTGATTTCTTATTAATCTTTGAAAGGGATTTTAAAAACATCATCACGTTGTGTTTAATCGTTAAATTAACTTGTTTATTTAACATTAATAATAATTCTCTAAATCGAAAGTTTTAAAAGATCTATTTAACATTCCTTTTTAGATCTCTTTGTGCATTTAGGAATAACACAATTAAAGATAATTTATTTTCTCTCTTTTTTACAGACGTTAGTTGGGAATCTATTTTTAATTATCTGACTTTTAAAAGTAATATTATTTTTTCAATGAAAAGTGATGTGGATATTATGACGTGGATATTATGTCTCCAATCATCAAATCCAACGTCTCAGAAATTTTCCAATTACTCAGCCTTTAACCATACGATTCTCGCTCGCGATTGCCTTCCTCCCAACCGCCTTGAAATCACGGTTCAGCCTAGCCACCGTCTTTGCTACCGTCTCCATCGCAAACTAGATACCATTAAAAACTAGATTTTCAAAAAGAGTACCTTGTTCAACCATTGATAAACAAAATTTGAGTCTTGCTTTCTTGTTTTCATACGTCAATGTAGGTTTTATAGCAGTTGAATATGTTCTTAAACTACCTTCTTTAATCCTTTGGTGAAGAGTGGACTTTGATAAACTCATAGCACTTGCAAGTGACCTTATGTATGTTCTTCGACGAAGTGGAATATCCGAAGCTTGATTGAAATCAATTTGAACTCGTTTTCCACCAACCCTTTCTATATGTCTTGAACTAATATCGATGGTACTGGTTACGCTTGAGTTTTGTCCTCGCTTGCATATGCGACTAATTGTCTTGGTAGTTACTGAAAATTGGGAAGTTGTAGATGCAATTGAACCCTTCTTTAATTTTCCATTTTGGTTGTGCTTCAACAATATTTCATAGATGACTCGCCTTTGATCGTTAGTAATTTTTTTCATGATATTGTTGTTATGATAAAGTTAGATGATTATAGAGTATAATTGTATGCTTTTTATAGCATGAAATCTCCATTTAAAATTTTTATTTGGCAAAAACTTTGGCGCACAGTATGAAATTTAAATTTTGCATATTTGATTTGCTTCAATTTAAATTTTTTGAGGCAGATTTTAGTGGAGCATACAATCCATGCAAGCTTTATGGAAAATATGATTACATTGAGTGTGGATTTGCTTCAATATGGTATTTTATTAAAAATTTGTACGCCAGATTCCAATTGTATTCATGAACAAATTATTAGAAGAAGTTTTATGATAAATGAATGTGGAGTTTCTCTATGGAAAATTAATTATGCCAACTTTTTATGGAAACATAACAATATTTATTAAGCACTTGGGTTGAATTTTAAGGAGTAGTATATATATATATATATATATATATATATATATATATATATATATATATATATATATATATATATATATATATACGGTCAGGATCAAAAGCATTCTACTTAAATAACATTCCTCCTTAAATACCATTCTCTTATTAAAACTACGACGTTTTGGAGGGATGCGGTGACATTTTTGTAAATACGAGGTGGCATTGTATTTACAAAAATACCACCGCGACCCTTCAAAACGACGTCGTTTTAATAAAAGAATGCTATTTAAGGAGAATGCTCTTGATCCTTACCGTATGTGTGTGTGTGTGTGTGTGTGTGTGTATATATATATATATATATATATATATATATGATCAAGGATCAAGAACATTCATCTTAAATAACATTCCTCCTTAAATAGCACTCATTTATTAAAACTATGTCGTTTTGGAGTGGCCGCGGGTGACATTTTTGTAAATAAAAAAAAAATGGGACCACATTTTTTTAAGCCACCCCAAAACGACGTAGTTTTAATAAAAAAATACTATTTAAGGAGGAATGCTATTTAAGACGAATACTCTTGATCCTTGCTCTCTCTCTCTCTCTCTCTCTATATATATATATATATATATATATATATATATATATATATATATATAGTTCGGATCTTAAGTTCACCCCTTATCCAACTCACCCGAGCTCACTCCCCTTTAGCGACGGACTCGACGACGGTTCGGTCATACAACTATCGTCTATATTTTTAGCAACGGACAATATATAGCGTCGCTAAAAGTATAGACGACGGTTGTATGACCGAACCGTCGTCGGGTCCGTCGCTAAAGGGAGTGAGCTCGGATGAGTTGAATAAGGGGTGAGCTTAAGATCCAGACTGTATATATATATATATATATATATATATATATATATATATATATATATATATATATATATATCTACTCCCTCTCTCTCTTAATATAAGTTGTTTTAAAAAAAATATTTTTGTTTCTTAATATAAGTCGTTTGAGAATTTCAAGTAAGCATTAATTGCTTTGTTTTCTATATTATTCCAAGTAATAAATATAACTTTGGTTCTCTCACTATTTTTTGTCCAATAATTAACACTATTTTTTCAATACAAGAGCAATATAGACAATTGATATTATATTTAATGCTATACAATCATTTTCTTAATACTTGTGCACAACTCTAAAACTACTTATACTCCATCCGTTTCTTAATATAAGTCGTTTTAGAGAATTGATTTTGCTCCTTAATATAAGTCGTTTGAGAATTTTAAGTAAGCATTAATTATTTAGCTTCCAATATTACCCTAAGTAATGAATATAATTTTGACTCTCTCACTATTTTTTGCCAAATAAATAATACTCTCTTTTTTCAATACAAAGGCAATATAGACAATTGATATTATATTTAATATTTCATCTGTTTCTAAAAGATTGTCATTTTAGAAGAAAAAATTTGTTTCAAAAATTTGTCGTTTACAACTTTAAAATAAATTATTTACTTTCCTATATCACCTCTACCTTCTCTCATTGTCTCAAGAAATTCTTTTCCTTGTATTAATAGTTTTAAATTTCCCATAAAGGGATAGTGATGAAATTTCAAACAAATTTTACTTGGTAAATGATACTTTCTTAATCCATGTGCCAAAACCTTAAATCACAATCTTTTAGGAACAGAGGGAGTACTATACAATTATTTCCTTAATACTTGTGCACAACTTTAAAACGACTTATATTAAGGAACGTAGGAAGTATTAAAGAACGGAGTAAATATTAAAAATGATTAATGATATATTATTATAGATAATTTTATTAATTTTTTTTTAACATGTGTGAAAAATCTACCGAAATGAAGGGAGTAATATATTTTATCTCAATTCTCAGGGTCTAAAGAAAAACTTGGAAAAAGAACTAGAGAGAGTTACGAGAAACTTGAAAAAAACTAATTTTCACCTTATTATGTAAAAAGAAATTTTTTTACCGCTAGACTATCATGTTTTTATGTTAAGAAAATTAAGATTGGCTAAAATTTATATTCCACTACTCGTTTTGACATTCTTTTGTTTAAAAAATAAATTGTTTACTTAAAATATTCAATAAGTCTAGTCGGACAGGATTATTGGATAGGATTATTGGACAGGCGAATTTTTTTTTTTTTTTTTTTTTTTTGCTTGTGACTTCAAAAAATGTATAATATTTATTCCAACAGGAATTTTTAAAAAATATAGTGTTTTAGGTGTAATTTGGATACACATGCAAATACAGGGTTATACAGACTGTATAACCCTGTATTTATATGTGTATCCAAATTACACCTAAAATATTATATTTTATAAAAATTCCTGTTGAAATAAATACTATATATTTTTTGCGAATCACAATAAAAAAAAAAAAAAATTATTTCCTGTCCCATTTCCCTGTCTGCGTAGCAATGCTCTAAAATATTATATAGAGGTGGTAAAATAAAATTGAAACATGACCCGTTAACCCGTTCAATTAATTAAACAAATTGAACTGAAGAGGCAAGAGCAAAGACCCCAAGATATGGACACAAGTTGAGCTGATGGCGACTTCGATGAGAATAAGAAGAAGAAGACGATCCGGGTGTGAAATAAGGAAAAAACCAAAACCAACAATTTCGAAGATGGCAGAGACGCGATTGAGGAGCACATCGTTTTTGGCGGCTGAATTGTACGCAATACGCTACCCCCAAATTGAGCATCATACTGGAGTAAGCTTTACATTCATATCTCCTTTTTTTTTCTCTCTCATCCTATGCATTTTATGTCACCACTCTCCCTCTCCTCTTTCTCTCTCTATATTGACATTTCTCTATGCGTAATGCGTATAGACTTTGGGATGGGTTTAATTCATAATTGTTTAAAATTAATCATATTTAACTCATTTAAAATTAATTAGTACTGATTCGACCCATTAATGACCGTCAATGCACGTTGTTTATAAAAATAATAATGAAGGAGATGTGACTGTTTGTATTGATTTATTATTGCCTCAGAGTGCAGACTATTTTTTTAATCATTTGTTATTTAATCTGATTAATTATTTGCCATCATTTTTGATATTTATACCTTTCATCAAATAATATTAAAAATAATAAAATATATTTAGTAAAATTATGATAATAATCTAGTACAATTAATCTAATGTAGTACTACCTATTTGATTGTCAAACAAAGATAACCTTATTACCAACTATATCAACCCACCACCTCTACTTAATACTCCTTCTGTTTCAAATTATCTGTTGTTTTAGTAAAAAAAATTTGTCTCATAATATCTGCTTTTTTAAGATTTCAATGCATTTTTTTCTTTTATTTTTCAAGTTTGTCCCTTTATCTAATTATTGATAGTCATTACTCTCATCCTCTCTCTACACATATATATACACTCATACTTTCTCTCTCAAATACTATTTGTCTATTTAATACACTCATACTTTCTCTCTCTTCCTCTCTCCACATATATATGAGAGCAGATCCTCTGTCCCCAAATTTCCTGTCCCCTTGTGTCCCTCGACTTAAATCTTGACACATAGTCTCTTACTTAACACTAATTAATTCTAACATTAAATAAAAAGACATGTGTCAAGATTTAAGTGGAGGGACACAAGGGGGACAGGAAATTTGGGGACAGAGGATCTGCTCTCCACATATATACACTCATATATTCTCTCTTTAGACTATTTGTCTATTTAATGCACTCATACTTTCTCTCTCTTCCTCTTTCTACATATTATTTCATGCACTCTTTTTTAAACACCTTTTTCATAATTCCACTAATAAGGGTATTTTAATATTTTTATCACACATATTGGTATCTGTATGAAATTCTAGAACAACAGATAATTTAGAACGGAGGGAGTAGTAATTAAGTAAATAATTTGCTAACGTCTCGTAGTTGCTTGTGTATATTTAAGGAGATTTATGATGACCAGTTGGTCTACTGATATGAATTTTGTTGACAGCAAGTTATTATGAAGATAATAAATTATCCCCCTAGATTAGGATTAATTATTCTAATAAATTAGAAAAATAAATTTAATTGAAAATTTAATGTCAATTGGACTAATTAATACTCGATTGTACTTGTGGACTGTGGTGTTATGTTAAACAAACAACAGGGTGTTGCATATACCCACCAAACAATTAAATGTATTTCAACTTGTATTATACTACAATATGTAATTCAACTTGTACTACTATCATACTACAATATGTAATGTATCAAATACACAGTTAATAATTTGGCAGCACATGTCAACTTTTATTGTACTACAATATGCAAAAGTCAACTAAGACTTTTAATTTGCATATGATATACTTCTTTCATCCCTATTTAAATGACGTTTTAGAGATGGACACAAGAATTAAGATAATGATTAGAAAATATTAAATATAGTACTCAAATGTTTATAATACCCTTAAATCATTAATTTATCATAACACAAGAGTTTAAAGTACCAAAAAAATAGGTAGAGTAATGAGTGGTAATTTTGAAAAAATTATCATTAATTTTCTTAGATTTGAACAAACGTCAATTAATTAGGGACAAATAAAAAACTCTAAAACGTCATTTAAATAGGGACGGAGGGAGTAATCAACTACTCACTCCGTCCCTTTTTAATTGACGCTATTAACGTTTCTTTAAAATCTACAAACGTCAAATAAAAATGAACAAATTTCACTATCTAAAAAGACAAATAATTGTCATTTGCATATATCAATGAGAACTTTCTTTTCTATCATACCCATATTTATATACTATTTTCAAGGATATTTAATACAATCAAACAATTATTCTTCTTTCTCTTTCATTTTCTCAATAAAAGATGTCATTTTCATCTTAAAACTAAGGTGTTGTTTGTTTACATCTGATTGCCTCTTATTCGCTAAGAGGCATGATGCTATTTGTTTTGTTTTTTGTTACCTCTGAATGCCTCTTAATCGGTAAGACAGAAAATGAAATCTTAATAATTAAGAGGTACCTGTTAATAAAAAAATTTTGATAATTTTTTTTTATATAAATATATTCAACAATATTATGCACTCATTTAAGACATCATAATCATTCAGATCTTAATTTCCAGATTTATCAAACACAACCTAAGCTGTTATTCTTAGCAAGTGTATATTCTTTTAGTGACTAGATAATATGAAATGACGGGAGTAGTTGTAGTGTTATGTTAAACAAACAATATGGTGTTGAATATACTCACCAAACAATTAAATGTATGTCAACTTGTATTATATACTACCTCCGTTCCTATTTAAATGACGTTTTAGAGTTTTTTATTTGTCTCTAATTAATTGATATTTGTTCAAATCTAAGAGAATTAATGACAATTTTTTTAAAATTATCCCTCATTACTCTATCTGTAAGACCCCAAATTATTAATAAATGAAATTTAATTTTCTCTATTTATTATTCTGAAATAGTAAGGGTTGATTTGATTAATGTGGTTAGTTATGGGTAAAATGCACAAATATTTTAAATAAGTAAGTGGTTATAAAATATTCATTGTTGTCGGAGAATATTCGCTTGGTCGTGGAATATTCTTACTGTCGGAGAATATTCGTACGACGGCGCAGTCTTTTGTGGGCCCCATAACGGAAAGCGATTGGATGAAGAAAACGATAAAAATAAGTTGTTTATAAATAACGGCGTAGTTGTTACCGTTAATACTGTTGGAATACCCGGTGGTTAAAGCACGGTAATACGCGTTGTTGCACAGTAGCACACGGTATTGTACCAATTATTGATTCTTACGTAAGAAGACACTACTCAATAATTGTTACAGTAATTACTGTTCAATATTGTATTTTATTGATTCAATAATTGTTGTGTTGATATTTTATATTACTGTTGTTTTAATAATTGTCACTACACAGTATTTTCTATTATCGGAACAATAATTCATATTATCTGAATAATATTATTAGATAACATTATTGGCAATGTCTAGAAAGTTCTGTCTAAGGATAGGTTTGGTCATCTAATTGCGCACCAGTAAGGAGAGATCCTTATTGGAAAGCCCCCTCTTTCCTGGGAACGGCCTGGTTGCCAGTACTATGATTCTGTAATATTATTTGTGTATAATTAATTATTGATTTATATGATGAGAAAAATATTGATTTTATGTGAATATAGATGGAGAAAATTTTTAATGTGACAATTGTTGAAAATTAATATTTTATCTTTTTCTGATAAAATAATTCATTTAAATATATTATTTTAATAATATATTGGTGGTGATATTTTTACAATGAATGTGGGATATATGAGTATATGAGGAGGAAGAGTATTTTTGTGGCATTAAATGATTAACACATATTTTGTGTGTTGGTGGACACAATTCTTGACCGAAAATTTATTATTGACTGTAAAATCGCCCGTTTATGAATTTCGGTCAATTTCTGTTTGGAATTTGGAAAAACTTTCTTCTGCAAAGTTGTAGAGAATTGAATTTCCTATAAAAACTCGCGAGATTCGAATTTTCTGATAAAAGAGCTATTTATTATGAATTATTGAAGTTCTGAAGTTTCGAAATAATTGATTTTTGGAAGTTTTATTTATTATTTTGAAGAAAAACGTTTTTTGGCATTTAAGTGGGCTAACATGTGATATAAATGGACTGAGATCAGATGTCTAGAGGTGGGCTAAGGAAAATTTAATAAATATATTATTATTATATTAAATTTTCTGCTTTGGTGTTCTAAGCATTTTCTTATAAATAGGGTGCTTAGGTTAGAATTGAAAATCACACCAGAAACACAAGTTTCTCTCTATTTCTCTCTCTATATCGAGCGTATTCTTGTGAGTATTAGATACTTTGAGTGTTGCTATACGGTGCAAGTTTCCTTCAGCACTATATCTAGTATTCTAGTCAGAAGTACCGTCTTTCCGAGGTAAGGGATGTTACTTCTTCTTAAATGATATTATTTTCTTCAATATCATTATGCCGAAGTATTGATCTGAACTTTTTATCAAATTTGAAACTTTTCATGTCGGGGTTACTATTCATGAGTTACTATTCACGAGTTACTATTCACCGAAAAATAAAATTTTCTCTTTTTGTCCAAGATGTCTATTATGGTTACTATCTTTGATTGTATTCATGTTTTGATCATTCTTGAATTTTACTCCACTATGATTATTTATGAGGTATTTTTGGACATGAAATAGCTGAAATACGAATCCTTAATATTTATTCTTTTGTTTCACTGGATTCGTTTTTTTAAAATATTTTTCATCATCCTTAGTCTTAAATGATGATATAACTGAATATATTTGGTCTGTAGTGCAAAGATGAATGATTTCTGATGAATATCTTTGGCCCGTAGTGCAAAGATGAACAGGTGTTGAGATGAACATGACCAACTGATGAATATCTTTGGCCCGTAGTACAAAGATGACTATTTGATTCAAGATATTTATTGATTGATGTTACAGGAATAAAATATTGATGATGGACTTTTAAATTCATAGATAATCGTAGATTTCATTCTCTACGTAACTCTTCTATGAATTATTATTTTTCGCTGCGAATATTGATTTAAAACTTGTTGTCTATTGTATTCTATTAAATTTTTCCCTGTTGAAGACTAACGATAATTTGTTGTATATTATCTTAGTCATAATATTTTTTACTGGGCTAGTTGAGCTCACCCTTTTTCTTGTTGTTTCATTTTCTTCTCAGGAGGCGAGAATGTAGCGAGTACTAGTCGGGGTGTGGAATGATGGTTCAAGACAGTTGTTTTAGTAGTCCTCACTATTTTGTAAAATAGTGTATCAATAAGTATAATGAGGATTTAATTGAGTATGAATACTGTCTAGATGACAATATTTGTATTTAAACTTACAGTATATGTGTTGTCGTATTTTGCACGACAATTGTAATAATAAAGTTGTAGTTATTTTCTGTACCATGTATTTGGCGACTCAGAATGGGTTGGATGGATTGGACCTATTTTTAGGGCGTCACACTATCTATTTTTTTGGTACTTTAAATTTTTTTGCTATGATAAATTAATGATTTAAGGGTATTATAGACAATTGAGTACTATATTTAATACTTTTCAATCATTATCTTAATTTTTGTGCCCATCTCTAAAAGGTCATTTAAATAGGGACGAAGGAAATAATATGTAATTATGTACTCCCTCCGTTCTAAATTATCTGCTGTTCTAGAGTTTCACACAGATACCAATATGTGTGATAAAAATACTAAAATACCCTTATTAGTGGAAATATGAAAAAAATGTTTAAAAAAGAGTGCATGAAATAGTATGTAAAAAGAGGAAGAGAGAGAAAGTATGAGTGCATTAAATAGACAAATAGTCTAAAGAGAGAGAAAGTATGAGTGTATATATGTGTGGAGAGAGGAAGAGAGATAAAGTATGAGTGTATTAAATAGACAAATAGTATGTAGAGAGAGAAAGTGTGAGTGCATATATATGTGTGGAGAGAAGATGAGAGTAATGACTATCAATAATTAGGTAAAGGGACAAATTTAGAAAATAAAAGAAAAAAATACATTGAAATCTTAAAAAAAACAGATATTGTGGGACAAATATTTTTTACTAAAACAGCAGATAATTTGGGACAGAGGAAATATTAAATACACAGTTAATAATTTGGCAACACATGATTCATGAATAATCACCTATCTAATAATTTGCATAGTAGTAATCAACTAAGTAATAATTTATGAATAAGCACCTAGAATTTAATGTCAAGTAGACTAATTAATATCACCTACGTTCTAAAATTGGAGATACAGTTTAATTTTTGAAATCAAACGACGATATATTAAACTTTAAAATTGGTATGACTCATAAAAGTAATAAAATAAATTTTGTAATTAATAGTTTTTGTTATATTATATACAATTATAATAATTGTATCGATTAAAATTAAATAAATTCACATCAATTTAAAATTTAATATACCGTCGCTTGACCTCAAAAATGAAATTGTATCTATAATTTTAGAACGAAGGGAGTACTCAATTGTACGTGTGCTGTTATGTTAAACAAACAATAGAGTGTTGCATATACCCATCAAACAATTAAATGTATGTCAACTTGTATCATATAATATGCAATTATGTACTCCCTCCGTCCCAAGATAAAAATTCTGGTGGACTTTTCACGCATATTAAAAATATGAATGAAATGATAAAATTGTCCATAATAATGTCATTAAATATGGAGAGATAATTAGAATAAGAAAAGTATGATATATTTTATGCTACGGGTATAATAGGAAAATATATGTAAAAGTTTGGTTATTAAAGAAAAATGGACATTTAACATGGGAGTGTTGCATATACTCAATTGTACGTGTGCTGTTATGTTAAACAAACAATAGAGTGTTGCATATACCCATCAAACAATTAAATGTATGTCAACTTGTATCATATAATATGCAATTATGTACTCCCTCCGTCTCAGGATAAAAATCTTGGTGGACTTTTCACGTATATTAAGAATATGAATGAAATGACAAAATTGTCCATAATAATGTCATTAAATATGGAGAGAGAATTAGAATAAGAAAAGTATGAGATATTTTATCCTACGAGTATAATAGAAAAATATGTGTAAAAGTTTAGTTATTAAAGAAAAATGAACATTTAACATGGGACTACCTAAAATAGTAATAAAAGATTTTATCATGGGACGGAAGACTATTAAATATCCGATTAATAATTTGGCAGCACATGATTCCTGAATGAATAATCAACTGACTAATAATTTGTATATGATATAATCAACAAAGAAACTTGCATATAAGTTTCTAATTAATGCCAGTGAACTCAAAAGGTAGCTGTAGAAAGAGTTTATAAATTATAATATGATCAGAGAAAGGGAAAAACTGTTACACCACTAATTATTTTCTCTAACCAAGTTATATTTGTTTCTAGAAAACATATGTTTCTGTCAAAAAATGGGAGTTCCTTTTAACTTATTAATTTCTTTTTACTGTTTCTCTTTTACATATTTTATTTATTAAATTTCTTCAATAGCTTTTTCATAATTAAATTTTATTTTATAAGTTATACTTGAGAAAGAGCATAAAAGGAATTATGTTTAAGCTTATATATTATAGGTAAACTTTAACATGAATATTAAAGAATCAATAAGACATTGACCATATTTGTTTGCAATGATAATACTTGTGATTGAACTATTAATCTTAAGTCTTTTTAAAAATAGATTTGAGACTATTAGTTCCGGGATAATAAAATGATTTAAAATGCGGACTATTTAATATCATGTCCAACTAGATATTATAATCTCTACCATTTGGGACTAAAATTTTATGGATAAAATTAACCTTTAACTTTGCTTAAAATGACCGATTTATCCTATCCTATACTATCCATCTATAATTAAATTAATGAAAATATGATATCTTTGTTATTCGTGACAAGGGTATAATAGTCCAAATAGTAAGTTTTTATCCAATCCTTTAAATAATTTTGGACAAAACAAACATAACATGAGATTATTTTAAGTTATCCCATGAATAATCTCATGAAAAATAAACATATAATTAAGACTATTTAATCCTAATATTAATAGTCTTGGATTATAATTCATGAGAATATCGTCCCGAGATTATAATTATTACAAACAAACGTGGCCTATGGGTTTGGTTGTTGAGCGTTAAGCTGAGTTTCAACTGCCATGATTATTAATTTCATGTTTTGATGTTTTTTTATGAAGTTTGATAATATATGCACATTTGTAAATTTAAGAATCTCTCCACTAGGCCAATACTGAAACTTTCAAAAATGCAACTTGTTTCCTGGTTTGTTTGTTATTGGTGTCTCCTTAAATCTTCCAAAATGCAAGTTGTTAGCTGGTTTATATTTTATTTGAGAGCTGGCTGGTATATATGCAACTTCTTGTTTGTATATGTTTTAAATTTAATCCCAAGTTTCTTGTTTGTTTTTAAAAATAATCTTAGAACTACTAGTTTTGGGATAATATGAAAGGAGGACTATTTAATACCATGTCCAACTAAGTATTATAATTCCTACCATTCGGGACTAAAAATTTATGGACAAAATTAACCTTTAACGTTGCTTAAAATGACCGATGTATCTTTTCCTATCCATTTATAAAATATGATATCTTTGTTATTCGTGACAAGGGTATAATAGTCCAAACAGTATGTTTTTATCCAATCCTTTAAATAATCTTAGACAAAACAAATATAACATGAGATTTCTAGACAAACAAGATATTATAACAAAAAAAAACATAACATGAGATTATTTTAATATTTTAAGTTATTCAATGAATAATCTCATTAAAAAATAAACATGTGACTAGAACTATTTAATCATAGTATTAATAATCTTGGTGTAAGACCCCAACTTTAATAGATAAAGATGAATTTTTTATAAATATCATTTTTGAATATTATGGAGTTAATTTGATATAATGTTATAGTTGTGGGTAATATTTATAAATTTTGCAAAGTACGCAAGTTGTTATATAATATTCGATTGGTCGGGGAATATTCTTTTTAACAGGGAATATTCGTACAACCCCACAACGGAATTATTGTCGGATTGAGAAAACGACAAAAATATTTTATTAAAAATAACGGCGAAAGTTTTACTATTGATACTGTTGAACTACTCGGTAGTAAAAGTACAGTAACACGTGTGGTTGCATAGTAGCACACGGTATTGATTATTAATGCTTATGTGAGAAGTCACTCAGTTTGATTCAATTATTGTCAGTTAATAATATGAATTATTTATCGATAATGAAGTTTTGTTTTATTCGTATTATTAATGTAATAAAACAGAAACATCTTTTTATATAAAACAGAATACTTTATTAAAGTTATTCTATAAATAGAATATATTATATTTTATTTAAAAAATTTTTCTTTAAATATGGACCGTCAGATTAAAGTAATCAATTTGGACCGTTCATGGATTAGTTACTATGAATTCCATTTTTCTATAAATAGCAGATCATTCCTTCATTATTTCTTACGAATTCACTGAACTCTAGAGAGAGAAACTATAGAGAGAGAGAAGAAAAATATTCTGCTACTTAATTACTTCCTTATTTCAGTTCTTCTTTAAATCGGTAAGGGGTGTTATTCTTTCTTATTCATGAGAGAACTTTTGTTATTCCATTTTTTATTATTCTGTTGGAATAACCTGTATACGCGGTCTACCCTATACTTGGTGACATTCTTCTATTATTCTGTTGGAACATCCTGTCTGTGTGTTTTACACCGGACCTGGTTCCATTTTTATTATTATTCTGTTGGAACATCCTGTCTGTGTGTTTTACACCGGACCTGGTTCCGTCTTGTTATTATTTTGTTGGAACATCCTGTCTGTGTGTTTTACACCGGACCTGGTTCCATTATTTATTATTCTGTCGGAATATCCTGTCTGTGCGGTCTATCGCATGCCGGGTGATTTCTTTTGTTATTCCATTCTTTATTATACTCAGTTAGTTAAGTTTTAACTTCTATACTCCATGAAATTAGTAGAATATCCTTAATAATTACGTTTCATCCAGTATCTTTTCATGAAAATATTATTCTAAGCATTCTTGAATTTTACTCCACAAAGCAGTATCACATTGACAATTTAGACGTTAATTCTTGGATAAATTAATTCTTGAACTTGTTTTATTGAATTCTTACATCATTGTCATCATCCTCATGTTTATAAAATGTTGAAAGTCATCTGTGGCCTGTAGTGCATAGATGGACTTGGTATGATTATGACCAGGGATTATTCAGTGTAATCATGACCGTAATGTTACAAATGATGTGGTGAAAGTCCTCATTGGCCCGTAGTGCATTGATGGACAGTTGTTGGCATGATCATAATCATTAATGAATACACAAATATTCTTGGCTCGTAGTGCATGGATAATTGTGGTCGTGATACTAAAGAATATCCTTGACCGTAGTGCAGGGGTGATTCGATGATGTGGATTATTTTGTTAAGCTGAGTCCCAGCGATAACAGTGTTGAAAAACCTTTTAAATCATAGAAGATAGTAGATTTTATTCTCTACTTGACTCTTTTAATGGATTGCTTGTTCCGCTGCAGTTAAACTTGATGTTCGTTATATTTTATCAGTTTAACACTGGTGAAGGCTAATGATAATTTATTCTGCATTATCTTAGTCATAATATTTCTTACTGGGCTAGTTGAGCTCACCCTTTCTTTCACTGTTCTCTTCAGGAAATGAGAATATAGCTGGGACGAGTCGGGGAACGGAGTGATGGACCAGATGTTAATATTAGTAGTCCTCACTATTCTGTTAAATAGTGTGACAATAATTGTAATGAGAACTCCTTTTGAATTTGTATAGTCTCTAGCAGACAATAATTGTATTCAAACTCACAGTTATGTTTTGTCGTATGGTTCAGATAGAACTCGAAGAAGATGAGTCTTCCATCAGGGAGATTAAATCGTGTCGCCTTCATGACCTTATGAGGGACTTATCTATGAGCAAAGCACAAGAGGAAAATTTCTTCAAGTCCCTTGATTTTCGGCATGATGGCAATAATAACCATCAACTAGCGGAATCTTCTTCTTCATCTTTAACCAATTATACTCGACGAGTTGTCATTTTTCCTGGTAATGAAGCTAATAACATCAAAGACGTTCTCCTCGACAAGGAAGTTGGCGAGCACTTACAATCGCTCGTATTGTTCCAAAGTCGCATGGAACGGTTGCCATCATTCTTAAGATCGAAGCTCAACAACTTCAAGATACTAAAAGTTTTAGCCATTGAAGGATTGGAATTATGCCCCGAGACAAATAAAGAGAAATCACACTCTTTTCATGATCAAAAGAAGTTGGTGGAAGCAATAGGTAACCAAATTTACTTGCGATACCTGAGCTGGAGGGGGTCAAATTTCTCAGTGTTTCCATCATCTTTGGTCCGCCTGAAACACATTCAAACACTTGATTTACGGGTATCTACAAGTATTTCTATTCCATCAACAACACAAATATATGCTACAAAATTTGGATCGATTGCTGCATTAGTATCTTCCAAATTTTGTATCAGCTGGATCCGGAAAGACCATTACCAAGCTACGGATAGATTCATTGATCAACTTGCAGACACTCGTAAACTTTGATCCGCATTGGTGTGAGGTTGATGATCTTTTCAAGTTACTCAATCTTCAAAAATTAACAATACGAGTGGGGAAAAGTGTTGAGGATGTCGGGAAGATCATCAACTACCTATCAAGTACCGTCTCGAGCAGCCTCCAATACTCGACCTTATCCATTGATGACTGCAAGCTGGATTCTGAAGAAGGGAAATCTCTTGTGAAACAACTGTTTCTGAGTGGGTCTCGCAGTCTTCATCACTTGGAAATAATTGGTTGTCTAAGTGACCCTATGCCAATTCTTGAGAAGATTGATACCTTACGAAACATCACACTAAGTTCCGGTGCCTTTATGGGGAAGAAAATGGTTTGCTCTGCTTCAGGATTTCCTCAACTCCGAAAATTGGAACTTGTGGGGCTTGACAACTTAGAGACAGTGGAGGTGGAGGAAGGATCCATGCCCAATCTTTCTGATCTGCTGATTGCCAAGTGTGAGAAACTGGAAATGCTTCCGGATGGCGTGAGGTTCCTCTTTACCCTCAAAGAATTGACAATTGATTCTATGCCTGAACAATTCATTAATAGGGTTCGAGGGATAAATGGTGAAATAGGAGTGGACTTTCACAAACTCCGACATTTTGCTTTCATCAATTTTTCTGCAATCCATTCCCTGTGAGTTTGTCCCATCCCCTATCTTTTATGTCTTTTACTTCCTTTAAAAGATTGTATCCCCAGATGGAACTAGTGTGGCTAAAATTAATGGTTTGCTTTTTGGCATGGTTGTATTACTGGCAGCAATTAGCATAGATTTCGCTATTCTGGATATACTAAAATTTCACATTTTGTAATTATGATTGTTAAATATATTGTAAATATTTTAGTCAAAGTATATTTTATTAGCTTCCTAATTAATAGCCATTTGTTAGGCAGTATATTATTAGCGTACTATTTTATAGCCATTTGTTAGGCTTCCTAATTTATAGCTCACTAATTTATAGCCTATATTCAAGCCATCAGTTAGGCATCTACTTTGTATATATTCGGATGAAATGAATGAAAATGAAGAAGGAAAATATTCCATATCCTTTCATGGTATCAGAGCATCTAGGGTTTTCTTTCTCTATCTTCCGCTTGCCCTAGCTCTGTGTTTCCTTGCCCACCGTCTTCCTCCCTATACCTCTTTTCGGTATTTCTCAATGGCTGAAAACAAATCATCTTTTCATCCGGCTCTTGCTGTATCGAACATCAAAAACCATGTTTCCATTGTTCTTGAAATGAAAAACGTTCAATACTCGACGTGGGCGGAACTCTTCAAGATTCACGCACGATCTCACAAAATGCTTAATCATATCATTCCTCCGGCCAAAGGCAAGGAGAAGGTTCTTTCTACCGAGACCGAGAAGGAGCTATGGTCCACTTTAGATGCCACGGTTCTGTCGTGGATTTATGCTACCATCTCTAATGACTTATTGCACACCATTATTGAGCCCGACTCAACGACTAAGGATGCTTGGGATAGACTGCGTAATATATTCCAAGACAATCAACATTCCCGTGCCGTTGCCTTGGAACATGATTTCTCCACCACTTCTATGGAGGATTTCTCGAATGTCTCAACTTATTGTCAACGTCTTAAATCTCTCGCGGATCAATTGAAGAACGTTGGGGCTCCGGTGTCCGATAGTAGAATGGTATTGCAATTGGTTGGGGGTCTTACCAAACCTTACCATGGAGTGGGTACGTTGATCCGTCAAAGCGACCCTCTTCTTCCTTTTTACAAAGCTCGCTCCATGCTCACTCTTGAGGAGGCCGGGATGGCTAAGGAAGCAGCCACTGAGTCTGCTATGATGGCTTCTTCGAATTATGATGGTCCGACACACTCTGAGAAATCGGGTCATTCGAAAGGTAAGAATGGTGCGCCACATTTTGGTGGCCGGCGCAATAATGGTGGTGGTCGGAAGAATGCAGGCTCCGGCGGTGGCCGCAACTCAGCCGGCGGCAAGGGCGGTGGCCGGGGGCAATTTTCTGGTGGCCACGGTGGGACTTATCCTTCCCCGCAATGGCAACAACATCAGCAACCATTTCCATGGGGATGGTATAATCAGGGCTGGTCCATTCCTTCTTGTCCATTCCCAACTCAAGGATGGGCCAGGCCCAATGCTCCTCAACAGCGCCAAGGTGGTCTGTTAGGCCCAAGACCTTCTCAGCACGCCTATGTGCAGCAAACAACAGTGCCTAATCCTCTTGGGCAGTCCGGTTCGTATGCTCCTACGGATATCGAGGCGGCAATGCACACCATGTCTCTTCACCAACCCGATCCGTCATGGTACATGGATACCGGTGCTACATCTCACATGACTTCCTCTACCGGTAATCTATCGTCTTATTTTAATTTGAGCAATCATCCTACTAATAATATTATTGTTGGTAATGGTCATACTATTCCAATTCTGGGCTATGGTCACACGAATTTCTCTTCCCCAAGCCACTCCCTCTCCCTTAACAATGTTCTTCATGCTCCTAAACTTATTAAAAATCTCATCTCTGTTAGAAAGTTTACTAGGGATAATTCTGTGTCTGTTGAGTTTGATCCTTTTGGTTTTTCTGTGAAGGATTATCGGATGAGGGTGCCAATAATGAGATGTGATAGCCGAGACGATCTTTATCCAATTTCATCTTCTCTAAACAATCGAGCTTCCTCTTCTACTTTTGCAGCCATCTCTCCTACGCTTTGGCATGATCGTTTGGGTCATCCGGGGTCTCCTATCTTAGACGTGCTTCGAAAAAATAAAAGCATTGATTGTAATAAACCTTCTAGTTCTCGTATTTGTGGTTCTTGTGTACTTGGCAAACATATTAAGTTGTCGTTTGTTTCTTCATCTTCGAGTACTATTATGCCATTTGATATTTTACATAGTGATCTTTGGTCTTCTCCCGTTTTGAGTTCTTCGGGACATCGATATTACATTTTATTTCTTGATGATTTTTCTAAGTATTTATGGACTTTTCCTATAGGTCAAAAATCTGATGTGTATGACGTTTTCTTGGCCTTTAACGCCCATATTTCTACTCACTTTGAGCGTAATATCAAAACTGTCCAATGTGATAATGGTAGGGAGTTTGATAATGGTCCTTTCTGGGAATTTTGTAAAACTCATGGCATGTCATTCCGCCTCTCTTGTCCTCACACTTCTTCTCAAAATGGGACAGCCGAACGCAAAATTCGGACTATAAACAATATTTCTCGCACTCTTCTTGCTCATGCATCTCTTCCTCCCTCTTTTTGGCATCATGCTCTCCACATGGCAACCTATTTTCTCAATGTACTTCCGAGTAAATTGTTGGGCAACAAATCTCCTCTTGAGGTTCTTTACAAAAGGGTCCCTTCTTATAGTCATCTCCGGGTTTTTGGGTGTTTGTGTTACCCTCTCATTCCATCCACAATTATTAATAAGTTGCAACCTCGGTGTAAGACCCCAACTTTTATAAATAAAGATAAATTTTTTATAAATATCATTTTTGAATATTATGGAGTTAATTTGATATAATGTTATAGTTGTGGGTAATATTTATAAATTTTGCAAAGTACGCAAGTTGTTATATAATATTCGATTGGTCGGGGAATATTCGTTTTAACAGGGAATATTCGTACAACGACACAATCATTGGTGGACCCCACAACGGAATTATTGTCGGATTGAGAAAACGACAAAAATATTTTATTAAAAATAACGGCGGAAATTTTACCATTGTTGCTGTTGAACTACTCGGTAGTAAAAGTACAGTAATACGTGTGGTTGCATAGTAGCACACGGTATTGATTATTAATGCTTATGTGAGAAGTCACTCAGTTTGATTCAATTATTGTCAGTTAATAATATGAATTATTTAGCGATAATGACGTTTTGTTTTATTCGTATTATTAACGTAATAAAACAGAAACATCTTTTTATATAAAACAAAATACTTTATTAAAGTTATTCTATAAATAGAATATATTTTATTTTATTTAAAAGATTTTTCTTTAAATATGGACCGTCAGATTAAAGTAATCAATCTGGACCGTTCATGGATTAGTTACTATGCATTCTATTTTTCTATAAATAGCAGCTCATTCCTTCATTATTTCTTACGAATTCACTGAACTCTAGAGAGAGAAACTATAGAGAGAAACTATAGAGAGAGAGAAGAAGAGTATTCTGCTACTTAACTACTTCCTTACTTCAGCTCTTCTTTAAAACGGTAGGGAATATTATTTCTTTTATATTCATGAAGAGAACTTCTGTTATTCCATTCGTTATTATTCTGTTGGAATAACCTGTATACGCGGTCTACCCTATACTTGGTGACATTCTTCTATTATTCTGTTGGAACATCCTGTCTGTGTGTTTTACACCGGACCTGGTTCCGTTTATTATTCTGTTGGAACATCCTGTCTGTGTGTTTTACACCGGACCTGGTTCCATTATTTATTATTCTGTCGGAATATCCTGTCTGTGCGTTTACGCCGGACCTGGTTCCATTATTTATTATTCTATTGGAATAACCTGTCTGTGCGGTCTATCGCATGCATGGTGATTTCTTTTGTTATTCCATTCTTTATTGTACTCAGTTGGTTAAGTTTTGACTTCTATACTCCATGAAATTTGTGGAATATCCTTGATAGTTGCGTTTCATCCAGTATCTTTTCAAGAAAATATTCTTCTAAGCATTCTTGAATTTTACTCCACAATGCAGTATCATGTTGACAATTTGGACGTTGTTAATTCCTGGATAAATTAATTCTTGAACTTGTTTTATTGAATTCTTATATCATTGTCATCATCCTCATGTTTATAAAATGTTGAAAGTCATCTGTGGCATGTAGTGCATAGATGGACTTGGTATGATTATGACCAGGGATTATTCGGTATAATCATGACCGTAATGTTACAAATGATGTGGTAAAAGTCCTCATTGGCCCGTAGTGCATTGATGGACAGTTGTTGGCATGATCATGACCATTAATGAATACACGAATATCCTTGGCCGTAGTGCAGGGGTGATTCGATGATGTGGATTATTTTATTAAGCTGAGTCTCAGCGATCACAGTGTTGAAAAACCTTTTAAATCATAAAAGATAGTAGAGTTTATTTTCTACTTGACTCTTTTAATGGATTGCTTGTTCCGCTGCAGTTAAACTTGATGTCTATTATATTTTATCAGTTTAACATTGTTGAAGGCTAATGATAATTTATTCTGCATTATCTTAGTCATAATATTTCTTACTGGGCTAGTTGAGCTCACCCTTTCTTTCACTGTTCTCTTCAGGAAATGAGAACGTAGCTGGGACAAGTCGGGGTACGGAGTGATGGTCCGAATGATAGTATTAGTTAGTAGTCCTCACTATTCTATGTAATGGTGTGTTAATAAATGTAATGAGGACTCCTTTTGAGTATGAATACTCTCTAGAAGATAATATTTGTATTCAAACTCACAGTTTATGTTTTGTCGTATTGTACACGACAGTTGTATTAATAAGTTGTATTTGTATTCTGTACTATGTATCTGACGACCCAAGATGGGTGATGTATACCTAATTTTGGGGGCGTCACAGTTGGTATCAGAGCTTAGGGATATGATCCCTGGCTAAGATGTGAGAATAGAACTAGGAGGGGAGAGACGGGGAATTCCTTCGCTAGTATGACATACCTAAGTTTATTTGCATGGTATTTAATTGGTCGGTCATAATATAAGGATAATATATGACATATCAATTAATTTTTATTTTGTGGCAGTATCTGAAAATGGCATCTGAGAATGTTGAGAATAGCAATGGAGCACAGACGACTGTTGATTCACCACATATCAATAATCAGGATAATGTGCATCAGGAAGGTGTCAATCCTCATGCAAACAACAACACTGACCAAATGATGAATGATCAAATGTTCAGAGGCTTTATGCAATTCATGCAACAACAGGTGAAAGCGGCTCCTGTCCACAACGTAGGTGGAAATACTGAAAACTCTCAGGCGGTCACCGCTAAACAGTTTAAGGAGCTGGGACCACCGGAGTTTAAGGGAGAACCCAAACCACTTGTAGCTGAAACATGGATAAAGCAGATCACCAAGATATTTGATGTCTTGGGTTGCTCCGAGGAGCAAAAGGTTCCCTTTGCCGCCTTTATGTTGCGAGGAGAGGCAGATTACTGGTGGGAATCGATAAAGCGTACTCAACCTGCCGCACTGAAGATGTCTTGGGAGAAGTTCCAAGAGCTGTTTAACGACAAATACTTTCCCGAGAGTATTCGTCACATGAAGGAGGTGGAGTTCATCAAATTGGAGCAGAATAATATGACCGTGTCGCAGTACGAGGCAAAATTTGCGGAGTTATCCCGGTTTGCGTCCCACCTGGTGGATAATGAAGAAAGAATGACGCGGATGTTTTTAAGAGGTTTGAAGCCGGAGATACGTCAACATCTTGTTTCTCATAAACTGTGTTTGTATTCAGATGTTGTAAATAGGGCTCAGTTGGTGGAGCGCGATAACGAGACAACGCAACCAAAAGAGAGCAGCCGGCAAAATGATAATACCAGTGAGAGCAGTCATCGAAGCGGTGACAACAAGCGTGGAGGGAATCAACAGGCCAGAAATGGTAACCACTTCGGTGGTAATCAGGGCCAAAACAATAAGAATGGACATTTCAAGAAGAGGAGATTCAACAATGATGGAAAGACGTCAGCACCAGCACCTGTCGTTAAGGAAGGAGAACGACCACCTATCATATGTTTCAAATGCGGAGGGGAGGGGCACATCAGTCCAAACTGCGCGATGCCGTCCAAAGCATGTTATAATTGTGGAAGAGAAGGTCATTTAGCCCGATTTTGTCGTTTACCGAAGACAAATTCAGCTAGGATGGAGGCACCAAAGGCCGTCCCAGAAAAGTCAAAACCGGTTGTGCAAGGGAGAGCGTTTGTTGTGACCTCCCAGAAAGCAAGGAACCCGAATGAGGTCATCACGGGTAAGCTTATCATAAACTCTAACGAAGTCTATACTTTATTTGATACCGGTTCAACCCATTCTTTTATTTCTCCTACTTGCGCTCATCGATTAAATTTGATTCCGGAGAAATTAGACTTTGACTTAGCAGTTGAAACTCCATTGGGAGAAACCTTCATTACATCCACGGTTTATAAGTCTTGTTTGGTTCAAGTTGGTACCCACACATTACCTGTCGATCTTATTTCATTAAAAATACTTGCATTTGACGTGATTCTAGGGATTGATTGGTTAACTACTCATCATGCAAAAATTGATTGTTTTCGTAAGGTTGTTAGCTTTCATATTCCTAATCGACCTATTATGCGAATTCAAGCAACCAAACCATTAAAATCAATCGCTGTCATCTCAAGCCATAAAGCTATTCGTTTATTGAAAAACGGATGTCAAGCTTTCTTAGCTCATGTCACAGATCTAAACAAAAATACGTCAGTTTTGAATGATATTTCTATTGTTAATAAATTCCCTGACGTATTCCCTGAAGAACTTCCTGGCCTACCCCCAGAGCGTGAAATTGAATTTTGTATCGACCTTGAACCCGGTACAAAACCCATTTCCAAAGCCCCATATCGAATGGCTCCTATTGAACTTCAGGAGTTAAAGATCCAACTGCAGGAATTGTTAGACATTGGTTTTATTCGTCCTAGTACTTCTCCTTGGGGTGCTCCTGTTCTGTTCGTGAAGAAGAAAGATGGGAGTATGCGACTTTGTATTGATTATCGGGAGTTGAATCATGTCACCATCAAAAATAGGTACCCATTGCCACGTATTGATGACCTGTTTGACCAGTTGCAAGGAGCACAATTCTTTTCAAAGATCGATCTTCGTTCTGGATATCATCAGCTGAAGGTTAGAACTGAGGATATTCCAAAGACGGCTTTTAGAACTCGGTACGGGCATTATGAATTCCTAGTCATGTCCTTTGGATTGACTAATGCTCCTGCTGCCTTCATGGATATGATGAACCGGGTATTCAAGGAATATTTGGATCACTTTGTGGTCGTCTTTATTGATGACATCCTTATTTATTCCAAAAGCCGTGAAGATCATGAGCAACACTTGAGGCTGGTACTCCAAAAGCTTCGTGAATACAAGCTTTATGCCAAGTTGAAGAAATGCGAGTTCTGGCTGGAAGAGGTAGCATTCCTTGGGCACGTAGTATCAAGTCGTGGAATATCTGTTGACCCGGCAAAGATTGAAGCTATTCAAAGCTGGGAGCAACCTAAATCAGTGACCGAGGTACGTAGCTTTCTTGGTTTAGCTGGTTATTATCGGAGATTCGTGGAAGGATTTTCTCGAATCGCTACTCCATTAACTCAGCTGACTCGGAAAGATACAAAGTTTGGTTGGAGCGAAGAATGTGAGCAGAGTTTTCAAGAACTCAAGAGGAGACTCATTTCAGCACCTGTTCTAACAATACCATCTGGCTCGGAGGGATTTGTCATCTACAGTGATGCTTCGAGCAAAGGGTTGGGATGCGTTCTCATGCAACATGGAAAAGTCATAGCCTATGCATCAAGACAACTCAAGGAATATGAGAGGAATTATCCTACTCATGATCTAGAGTTGGCAGCTGTTGTCTTTGCACTTAAAATTTGGAGGCATTACTTGTATGGGGAGAAAGTGGAGATCTTTACGGATCATAAAAGCCTCAAATATTTCTTCACTCAAAAGGAACTCAACATGCGACAACGACGTTGGCTTGAACTGTTGAAAGATTATGATCATACCATTCAATACCATCCTGGAAAAGCGAACGTGGTAGCTGACGCATTGAGTAGAAGATCATATGCGGGTACAAGTGCAATATTAACAACGCAAAGGCCCATTTTGTGTGACTTGCAAAGGATGGAGATAGAGTTGAAGACTCCAGGGACCCATGTGATGATGGCGAATATACGAGTAGAACCGACTTTAATCGATAAAGTTAAAGCTGCTCAAGCTACAGACCTGGAGCTGATGCGTATGAGGAAGAAAGTGCAAGAAGGTGCTATGCCGGAAGCAAGAATCGATGAAGAAGGAATACTTCGAGTCAACTCCAGACTTTGTGTTCCTAACAACCCTGATTTAAAGTATGAAATCATGATGGAGGCGCACAACACACCGTTTGCAATCCATCCTGGAAGTACCAAAATGTATCATGATCTTCGTCATACATTTTGGTGGAGCAATATGAAGAGAGAGATAGCGTTGTTTATCTCAAGGTGTCTAACTTGTCAACGAGTCAAAGCGGAGCATCAAGTACCAAAAGGTCCATTGCAACCACTTGAAATTCCAGAATGGAAGTGGGAGCACATTACCATGGATTTCGTTACCGGTCTTCCTAGGGTTTCTCAAGGTATTGATGCGATTTGGGTCATTGTTGATAGATTGACCAAGTCTGCTCATTTCTTACCGATACGAGAAACTTATACACTTGAACGTCTTGCTCGTATGTACATAAACGAGATTGTAAGACTGCATGGTATGCCAGTATCCATAGTTTCTGATCGAGACCCAAGATTCACTTCACGATTTTGGGTTAGTTTACAAAAAGCTATGGGCACGGAGTTACGATTTAGTTCAGCATATCATCCTCAGACGGACGGACAATCAGAGAGGACTATTCAAACTCTTGAAGATCTATTAAGACTCTGTGTCTTTGACTTCAAGGGAAGTTGGGACAAGTTCTTACCATTGGTGGAGTTTTCCTACAACAACAGTTATCAAGCAAGTATTGGCATGGCTCCATTCGAAGCATTGTATGGAAGAAAATGTCGTTCTCCAGTATGCTGGGATGAGGTGGGCGAAGCAACGTTGTTGGGACCGGAGTTGGTACGTATGACTACAGAAAAGATTCAAACGATCCGACAACGTATAAAAACCTCACAAGATCGACAAAAGAGTTATGCTGATCTTCATCGAAAGGACGTGGAATTTGATGTAGGAGATCATGTGTTCTTACGTGTTGCTCCATGGAAAGGAGTTACGAGATTTGGAAAGAGAGGAAAGCTAAATCCTCGATTCATCGGTCCATTTTTAATCCTCGATCGAGTAGGAACTGTGGCTTATAGACTCGCTTTACCGCCAAGTATGTCTCGTGTTCATAACGTTTTCCACATATCCATGTTACGCAAATATGTGGAAGACCCGAACCACATTATTGAGTTAGAACCGGACGAAATAGCGGAGGATTTGACGTATGAAGAAGTTCCTGTTCAAATCTTGGATAAGAAGGAACATATTCTACGCTCCAAGGTTATACCTCAAGTCAAAGTTTTGTGGAGAAACCACGATGTTGAGGAAATGACTTGGGAGTTAGAATCAGAAATGAAATCAAGGTATCCTTACCTCTTCGACATACCAGGTACGTACCCTAATTTCGAGGGCGAAATTTCATAAGAAGGGGAGGTTGTAAGACCCCAACTTTTATAAATAAAGATGAATTTTTTATAAATATCATTTTTGAATATTATGGAGTTAATTTGATATAATGTTATAGTTGTGGGTAATATTTATAAATTTTGCAAAGTACGCAAGTTGTTATATAATATTCGATTGGTCGGGGAATATTCGTTTTAACAGGGAATATTCGTACAACGACACAATCATTGGTGGACCCCACAACGGAATTATTGTCGGATTGAGAAAACGACAAAAATATTTTATTAAAAATAACGGCGGAAATTTTACCATTGTTACTGTTGAACTACTCGGTAGTAAAAGTACAGTAATACGTGTGGTTGCATAGTAGCACACGGTATTGATTATTAATGCTTATGTGAGAAGTCACTCAGTTTGATTTTATTATTGTCAGTTAATAATATGAATTATTTAGCGATAATGACGTTTTGTTTTATTCGTATTATTAACGTAATAAAACAGAAACATCTTTTTATATAAAACAAAATACTTTATTAAAGTTATTCTATAAATAGAATATATTTTATTTTATTTAAAAGATTTTTCTTTAAATATGGACCGTCAGATTAAAGTAATCAATCTGGACCGTTCATGGATTAGTTACTATGCATTCTATTTTTCTATAAATAGCAGCTCATTCCTTCATTATTTCTTACGAATTCACTGAACTCTAGAGAGAGAAACTATAGAGAGAAACTATAGAGAGAGAGAAGAAGAGTATTCTGCTACTTAACTACTTCCTTACTTCAGCTCTTCTTTAAAACGGTAGGGAATATTATTTCTTTTATATTCATGAAGAGAACTTCTGTTATTCCATTCGTTATTATTCTGTTGGAATAACCAGTATACGCGGTCTACCCTATACTTGGTGACATTCTTCTATTATTCTGTTGGAACATCCTGTCTGTGTGTTTTACACCGGACCTGGTTCCGTTTATTATTCTGTTGGAACATCCTGTCTGTGTGTTTTACACCGGACCTGGTTCCATTATTTATTATTCTGTCGGAATATCCTGTCTGTGCGTTTACGCCGGACCTGGTTCCATTATTTATTATTCTATTGGAATAACCTGTCTGTGCGGTCTATCGCATGCATGGTGATTTCTTTTGTTATTCCATTCTTTATTGTACTCAGTTGGTTAAGTTTTGACTTCTATACTCCATGAAATTTGTGGAATATCCTTGATAGTTGCGTTTCATCCAGTATCTTTTCAAGAAAATATTCTTCTAAGCATTCTTGAATTTTACTCCACAATGCAGTATCATGTTGACAATTTGGACGTTGTTAATTCCTGGATAAATTAATTCTTGAACTTGTTTTATTGAATTCTTATATCATTGTCATCATCCTCATGTTTATAAAATGTTGAAAGTCATCTGTGGCATGTAGTGCATAGATGGACTTGGTATGATTATGACCAGGGATTATTCGGTATAATCATGACCGTAATGTTACAAATGATGTGGTAAAAGTCCTCATTGGCCCGTAGTGCATTGATGGACAGTTGTTGGCATGATCATGACCATTAATGAATACACGAATATCCTTGGCCGTAGTGCAGGGGTGATTCGATGATGTGAATTATTTTATTAAGCTGAGTCTCAGCGATCACAGTGTTGAAAAACCTTTTAAATCATAAAAGATAGTAGAGTTTATTTTCTACTTGACTCTTTTAATGGATTGCTTGTTCCGCTGCAGTTAAACTTGATGTCTATTATATTTTATCAGTTTAACATTGTTGAAGGCTAATGATAATTTATTCTGCATTATCTTAGTCATAATATTTCTTACTGGGCTAGTTGAGCTCACCCTTTCTTTCACTGTTCTCTTCAGGAAATGAGAACGTAGCTGGGACAAGTCGGGGTACGGAGTGATGGTCCGAATGATAGTATTAGTTAGTAGTCCTCACTATTCTATGTAATGGTGTGTTAATAAATGTAATGAGGACTCCTTTTGAGTATGAATACTCTCTAGAAGATAATATTTGTATTCAAACTCACAGTTTATGTTTTGTCGTATTGTACACGACAGATGTATTAATCAGTTGTATTTGTATTCTGTACTTTGTATCTGACGACCCAAGATGGGTGATGTATACCTAATTTTGGGGGCGTCACAGTCTACTCCTTGTGTCTTTCTAGGGTATCCAACCAACCATCGTGGCTACAAGTGTTATGATATGTCATCTCATAAAATTATTATTTGTCGCCATGTCTTGTTTGATGAACATACTTTTCCTTTTGCTAATGTACATTCCCCCAATTCCTACACATATGCTTTTCTTGAGGATGGTCTGTCACCTTACGTTATTCACCATCTTCAACAATCTACTCCAATCCCTTCTGTTCAGCTCAACTCGCCAATTGGGCCCGACTCGCCAAACGGGCTCCGTCTGTCCTCCCCTATTGGTCCCCTCAGTCTGCCACTGGCCCAGCAACTGGTGCCCAGCAGCGCGCAGGCTCCTCCTTCCGTGTCCCGGTCTCAGCAGGCCATACCACCTGTTGGGTTGTCCTTCCCTCGTGGCCCAAGTTCTGCTCAAATCCCTACAGCCCAAACACATTCCGGTCCCTCCACTTCTACTCCTCCTAATATTCCTCTCCAACAGTCTAGAGTCGTGACCCGTAGCCAGCATGGGATATTTAAACCCAATAAAAAATATTTCATGCATACCGCGATTGGGAGGTCTCCTTTGCCTCGAAATCCGATCGCGGCTCTTCGTGATCCGAATTGGAAAATGGCCATGGATGATGAGTATAATGCTCTTATTGAAAATAAGGCGTGGGAGCTGGTGCCCCGTCCTCCCCATGTTAATGTGATTCGTTCTATGTGGATTTTTACTCACAAAGTCAAATCTAATGGTGTTTTTGAGAGGCATAAAGCCCGTCTTGTAGGTGATGGAAAAACACAACAGGTTGGCATTGATTGTGGTGAGACTTTTAGTCCGGTAGTGAAGCCGGCTACGATCCGCACTGTTCTTAGTCTTTCTCTTTCGAAAGCATGGCCGATTCATCAATTAGATGTCAAAAATGCTTTCCTTCATGGTGAGCTTAAGGAAACAGTTTATATGCATCAACCATTGGGTTACAGAAATCGTGATCATCCAGATTATGTATGTCTCTTACGTAAGTCATTATATGGGCTTAAGCAGGCACCCCGGGCTTGGTATAAGCGTTTTGCTGATTATGTTTTGTCTATTGGTTTCACTAATAGCAAGTGTGATAATTCTTTATTCATTTTCAGCAAAGGGTCGGATATGGCTTACATTTTATTATATGTTGATGATATTATTCTCACTACTTCTTCTGATGCTCTGCGGTGTTCTATCATGGCTCTTCTTAGTTCTGAATTTGCTATGAAAGATCTTGGCTCTCTGAATTATTTTCTTGGTATTGCGGTGACTCGACATAAGGGTGGTATGTTTCTTTCATAGCGCAAGTATGCCGAAGAAATAATAGAGCGTGCAGGGATGTCTTCGTGTAAGCCGTCAACTACCCCGGTTGACACTAAATCCAAGGTTGGTGCTACATCGAGTGCTACATTTGATGCCCCTACTCTATATCGAAGTCTTGCAGGGGCGCTACAATATCTCACTTTTACACGACCAGATATCTCTTATGCCGTACAACAGGTTTTGCCTCCATATGCATGATCCGAGGGTTGATCATATGTCAGCTCTCAAACGGATTATTCGGTATGTTCAGGGTACGTTGGATTTCGGACTTCATTTATATGCATCTTCTACTTCTACTCTGGTCTCCTACACTGATGCAGATTGGGGTGGGTGCCCTGACACGAGACGCTCTACTTCTGGATACTGTGTATTTTTGGGTGACAATTTGATTTCTTGGTCGTCAAAACGACAACCTACATTGTCTCGTTCTAGTGCCGAGGCCGAGTATCGTGGCGTGGCAAATGTGGTCTCCGAATCATGTTGGCTTCGGAACCTACTCTTAGAGTTGCATTGTCCGGTTAAAAAGGCTACCCTTGTATATTGCGACAATGTGAGTGCTATTTATTTATCAGGGAATCCAGTTCAACATCAACGTACAAAACATATTGAAATGGATATCCATTTTGTCCGAGAGCAGGTTGCACGCGGACAAGTACGTGTTCTTCATGTGTCATCACAATATCAGATAGCGGATATCTTCACCAAAGGTCTTCCGCTAATTTTATTTGAAGAGTTTCGGGACAGTCTCAGCGACCGTAAGCCTCCCGCTTCGACTACGGGGGTGTGTTAAATATATTGTAAATATTTTAGTCAAAGTATATTTTATTAGCTTCCTAATTAATAGCCATTTGTTAGGCAGTATATTATTAGCGTACTATTTTATAGCCATTTGTTAGGCTTCCTAATTTATAGCTCACTAATTTATAGCCTATATTCAAGCTATCAGTTAGACATCTACTTTGTATATATTCGGATGAAATGAATGAAAATGAAGAAGGAAAATATTCCATATCCTTTCAATGATCTTAGTGATCAATGTACTCGCCGTCAACAAAGTTAAAAACAAGATTAATAACAAACTAGTTGGGCCAAGTTAAAAACGAATCTCAGATGTAAGGGTAGATGGAGAGACCGAGAGAGAGAGGAAAAGAAGAAGATAAAAATACTAGGAATAAAATAAAATAAAATAAAATATAGAAATATATGGAAATAAATTTATTTTAGGCAGGGAGGAAAAAAAGAAGATAACATAGATAAAAAACAATAAAATAAAATACAGAAATATATGAAAATAAATTTTTATGGAAAAAAACTTAACCGGTATCGCTGATTTGGTATACCGGTTCAACCGGTGTTGATATTAATATTTGGCCGATTTTGATATCAATTCAGTTCGATAGCGGTCCAATTTTTACCGGTTGAACATTCTTAGAAAAAAGGGGAAAATGAAATACGATATTGGCAATATAGTTAATAATTTGGTAGCATATGATTCATGAATAATCACCTCATATCTCTGTCTAAGGATTATTACTTTGAATAGTCAATATCCACTTCCTTTAAATAATTATTTAATTAGTGCTTTGTCAAAAGGGAGGCATGCAATAGCAACAGCAACAGCATTTACTCCCAATATTGGGCCTGCCTGTGTGCTCTAAAGTCAGCTGCGTCTCTGTCTGTCAGCTCTCTCGCCTCACCAAAACCGCGTGTGCTAATTTATTCATCACTCTCTTTTTCTTTCGTTTCAACCTTTATCAACATTAAATCAAAAGAAAAACCCTAATACGAGTAGTAAGTAAGTTACTCCATAAACTTATTTTCACATCAACAAATATGTGAGATAATTTAATACGTATATAATATTTTATGTTTTTATTAAAAATACATTCACTTTGTAATTTTTTGTTGAGTTAAACCTAAGATATTATTGAGACACTAAATTAATAACAATGTTATTATCACATAAAAAAGTGTCACGTAATATTCACATACACATACATGCAGACTATGGGCCCCCACTTGATATGTGAGACCTGCAATATGCATAGCGTGTATGTGAACATTATGTGACTCTTTTTTATGTGATAGTAATATTATTTCTAAATTAATTAGATCTTGTGATAAGTAGGATATGATTCCATTCAAACTCAAAATTTGACTCCAATTATAACATGAGTAAAGTTTTTGGCTTTATGGATGGACTTGATGATCGATCAGAAGAAAGAAATGAAGGAGTACAATACTCCCTTCGTCCTTTAATATAAGACGTTTTAGAGTTTTTCAATTGTTCCGTTTATTAAAATCTAGGAGAATTGGTCATAATTTTTCTAAAATTATCTCTCATCACTCACCTAATTTTTTGATAAACTAAAAAATTAGATAAGTTGTTTTATGGGGATGGAGAGAGACCAATGAGTAAATTAGACTAATGAGTTTTTTTAGGAGAAAATTATGGATAAATGTGTGAGAGAGAGTATTAGATAACTATGATAAAATAGTATTTAAGAGTATTATATATAGACAATTGGTACTATATTTAAATATTTTCAATCATTATCTTAATTCTTGTGTAACACTTTAAAACAACCTATATTAAGGGACGGTGGGAGTATTAAGGAAATTGATATTTTCACATGAAAAGTGTCGTTATAGATGTATAATAACGATAAAAATCGTCGCTATAGGATCTATAGCGACGATTTTAATGTTGAAATATCAAAAATTCATGTGGAAATATTAATTTTCTTTATTAATATGAGTATAAAATCTCAATATTAATATAAACAATTCATTGGGAAAAATGCAAAATAAATAATTTAATATTTAATGTAGAGATAATATGGTAAACTAAATCTTTAATACTTCCTTAAACTCTATAAATGATAAATAAAAAAGAATAAATTTTACTCTCTAAAAAGACAAATAAAAAAGAACGAAAGAAGTGTGTAATTATGTATTAAATACACAATTAATAATGTGGCCGCACATGACTCATGAATAATCACCTAACTAATAATTTGCATATGATATCTATTATATATACTAAATCACAGTACATGACACAATATATTGACACATGTCCTTCTATAAATTTAACACATGTCCATCCTAATTAATGTTTCTTATTGCCTTTGACAAAAATACCCTTGACAATTACTTAGGATATTATATATTGATCACCTTATTTTATGGATATTATCAACAGCCACATTATTTTAGGATCCATTAATTAGGTAACTCTCTCAGGCAGCAACCAGATTGGATCAATTAAAACACGATAGGGCCAACTTGCTTTTATGTAAAATTAGTTTTACTTATTTGAAAAGTAAATTTCCTTTAATATTAGACTTTTATTTATTTTACCTACTTTTCATGTGCCTAATAAATTAATTCTATGATTAATTAATTACTTTCATAGTTCCATATAATTAAAAATTATTTCCATATTCATTTTAAAACTTCAATCTATTAGCTTCCAAAAATTCTTTCAATTATTTGAACCACGCTAATTGATTCTAAAGATATGAAAATTTATTTGCTTAACCAATTTATGAAAAACTCAATCAATTAATAAATTATGGAATGCTTAAATAATATAAAACTCATCCCAAGATTTATGAAAACAATATTGGTTAGATATATGAAAGATAATAAATCTTTTAAAAACTTATTTTCTAACCAACTCCATCAATTATTGGAAGTACTAAAATTCAACATTTTAAAACATTTTCATATTTATTATTTTATTCTTTGTGCCAATTACGCGACCAACATTTTTTCATCCAATTGAATCATGCTACTTAAAAAATAAATCCTTGAAGGATTCATCCAATTGAATCATCCAATCGACAACTTTTTATAATTTTTATGAAATATAACATTCAATCAACTTATTACAAATTGATTTATTCCAATAAAGAAGTCATGGTTCTTAAGGAAATGATTCAAACAGAATTCACTAAATAATAGGAACTTTTAATATGGAACGAAATGAATAAAAAATTAATCTCTTTTAACAACTCGGATAGACAACTCATTACCATTTCATTGACCACTTCTTAAATTATGAAATATGATATATTAATTAATTAAACCAATTGGAAATTGAATCGGGCAGTTTGAAAGTAAGCTTATGCTCAATTAAGATTTCGATATTTTCATATTTATTTTAATATACCAATTAAATAATTCCATATTATGAACCATTAAGGTTCAGATTTTTCATTATATTTTCATATTAATTTTGAAAGATTAATATTTTGAATTTATAATCCACTAAATCACTACAAATCTAAATTGTTCTGGTAATATCAACTGTTCTGATATTATCCTTTTTAATTTAATTATTATATCCTAAAATCACTATTTTTTTAATCCCAAATTAATATTTTTATTTTATAATCCCCTAAATCACTGCAAATCTAAACTGTTTTGATAATGTCAACTTTTCTGATATTATCCTTTCTAATTTAAGTATTATCTCTTAAAATCACTATTTTTTTAATCCCAAATTAATATTTTGAATTTATAATTTACTAAGTCACTATAAATCTAAACTGTTTTGGTAATGTCAACTGTTACATAATTACACTGGTTTTTGAATTTTATAATATTATACTTTTTATAATATTATACCATGCATATATATAAGTTCTAACATTATTAACAGTGACAACCCAATAAATCTATTTTTTAGAATTTTACAGTATTATATACCATTTATAATCTTATACCATACATTATCATACATATATATAATCCTGCACTAATATGTTTATTTTATAAACCCTAAAATCCACTATTTTTCTAAATTGTTACTAATTTAATTATGTTAAAACATAATTATTATATCTTAAAATAATTATTTTTTTAATATTATAACATTCATAATTATACCATACATTATATCTACGTATATGGTATATTATTATAATACTTGTATATAATAAAATCACTACTTATCTAAACTGTGCAGATATTATCATTACTAATTTAATTATATTACAACATAATATTATACCATTTATAATTATATTACAAAATAATATTATACAATTTAAAATATTTAAAATAAAATTAAAATAACAAATAATACTAATCATAAGTTACTATGTTGATTTTATAATCCACTAAATCGTTACTTTTTCAATTTAAACAATTTTTATATTATCATAACGTAATTATTATCTTCTAAAATCATTACTTTATAATCCTTCATTATTATTTTGATTTTATAATCCCTTAAATCACTATACATCTAAACTGTTCTAATAATGTTAACTGTTGTAATATTATCATTACTAAATTAATTATTATCTACTAAAAGCACTACTTTTTTTAATCCCAAATTAATATTTTAAATGTATAATCCTCTAAATCACTACAAATCTAAACTATTTTGGTAATGTAAACTGTTTTGATATTATATTTTCTAATTTAATTATTATCTCCTAAAATCACTACTTTATGATATTATCATTACTGAGCTATTATCATTACTCTCCGTTATTTATCCTAATTTTCTTATCAAATATTCGATCAATCCCCTTGCAGCAATTGTTGATATCACATATCCTAATTTATTGAAAAATTTTGAGAATGACTTTTATTTCCAAGACCAAGCCATCCTTGCTCCTACACTTGATGCTATAAATAAGGTGAACGAATATGTGATGTATTTATGGTCAGGTGATGAAGTACCATATCTAAGATGTCCTATGTAAGGTTGATGAAAACTCAAACAGCTATGAAGGCATTTACACCCTATAATTTTTGAATAGCATTACATCTTCTGGAATGTCAAACGACAAGATAACGTTGAAGATTGGGGTTCCTGTAATGTTGCTCCGAAATATAGATCAGTGATCTGGTTTGTGCAATGTCACGAGATTAATAGTAACTCAATTGGGAAAACATCTGATATAAGCAAAAGTAATTTCAGTCAGTAATTTTGGACATAAAATTTTCATACCTCGTTTGGTCTTAACACCGTCAAACATTAGATTTCCTTTAAAATTCCAACAAAGACAATTTCCTTTGGTTGTTTGCTTTTTCATGACAATTAATAAGAGCCAGTGACAATCTCTCTCACATGTTGGACTGTATCTGTCACGTCTAATTTTTAGTCATAACCAATTGTATGTAGCAGTATCAAGAGTTACAAGCAAGAGTGGAGTAAAAATACTAATTTGTGACAAAGATGGACAAAAATACAATACTACAAAGAATGTAGTTTTTCAGAAAGTTTTTCACAATTTAATATAAAAAGGTTTGACTGTTTCTGGCTATTATCTTTTTGCTGCTCATTATTAGTGTAAACCCTGATTATTTTATTATTATATCTCATGAAATTTTTACTATAATCTATTTGAATCTTTTTAGGTAAATCTATGATATACATTTACAAAGCTATCTCGATCGAGCCAAATTCCAGTTGCAAAGACAAAAATAAACCGACAAACTCTCAACACTACCCCTTACAAAATTGTTTAGTTTTTATTATACATTCAACTCGAAATTTTGTTAATACATGTACTGAGTAGAGTTTATGTATATTCATTTTTTTGTCTGTGTATATATATTCATGTATAACCATTGAAAAACTTTTAAATAAGAGTATAATATGTTTGTCTTTTACTTTTTGGATGACAGTATTTGAAATTCTATGTAAGTCCATTTCGTATGTGTTTTACACTAATTCTTTTCGTTTTTATTTAATATAGGAGCTAAATTCCTTTATGTTCTGTTAGTCTTCAATCCGACAAACACATGAATTTTTAGCTAAGTGTGAGACTTTTTTTTATCTCGGACAATACTATTTCCTATAAAAGATTTGCGGAAAGATAATTATTTATTTGGTTGATAGTTTAGGCAATGTTCAAATCAACTATTAAGTATGTCTAAATTCTTATATCTCACTATTGTCCAGCTTCCTGTCGTAAATATTTATAAGATTGCAACGATTGTTAAAAAGATCAAAACTGGAAGAAGCTTAAATGTGATAATCCTGGTACCTATAGTTCAATGATAATGTGACAATAAATTTGGTGTATGCAGTTCTTGGCAGAGTTAAATTTTTGTTGTCATGCTTCTTGCATTATTTCAGGTGCATCATGGATTTTATCCTGCTTAGCACAACAAAATTTTGCGCCCTACAATTCTAAATACTGTTGAAAGTGCAAAGGAGTTATATGAAAACCTTCAGATTATGGGACAGTGCATTCAATGGGAGGGGCTATGGCTTCATTTTGGGGACTATATCCCACGGTGTTTATATTTATGACTTCTTCATTTATTGCATTCTATTATATAGATTGTGGCTTTGCATGATTTGTTAAGTACTAGCATCCGGTAAATCGTTTTCATCATCATTAATATATTTTTTTTTGGCATTATGGTAATACTGTGAGTGTCTATACAATTGTCAAAAATTGATAAAAAAACTATTGAGGCAATGTATTCGTTCTTTAACTATAACTTTGTGTTATGTATGACACGATGCTATACTGCTATGTTTTTGGACATGGTGTTTGTTTGACATGAAGATCCAACATAATTATTAATTCTCGTGCTTTTCAGTTTTCGCATGTAACATGTGCTTTCCCTTCATGTCTGAGGACCGAAACTGAGACATTGTTTCGTTGTTTTCCCTTTCGTTTGGATGTTAGAATTCTGGTGCAAGTAAGCGTATACGAGACATGGATCTTCAAAATGCATCAAGTACATGTGTCAGATATTTGAGGCTTGGTAAGGTTTGTGTAATGTGTAATAGACTTAAAATATACCAATAACAATCATATCAATATAACAATTCGATGACATTGTGCATGACACTTTCTAAGTATATTTGTTAGTGCTTTAGAATGAAAGAGTTACCCATTTTTAACCACATTGGTTACATTATAAACATTTTTATCAAGACATTAATATATATATATATATATACACACACACACACACACATAACTGTTACGTAATGTTCTAGGGTTTAGTGATCAGATTAATTATATACTTGGATATGTATTTGCTCACAAAATTTTTATGCAACACTATATAACATATGCTATTAAAATTTGATAATCGCACAACAATCTACCATCTTCTTATTATATTTTAATTTATTAATTGTATGTATAAATTTATTATTAACAAAATGAATAATTCTGCCTCAAAGCGCGGGTTTGTATCTAGTAATTAACTACTTCCTTCATCCCTTTTTAATTGATGTTTTAAGAAAAAAACAAAAGATAAGAAATATAATTAATATTTTATCTCATTTATTAAAATGAGTATAAAATCTTAATATTATTCTTCAAAATTCATTGAGAAAGATGAAAAATAACAATTTAATATTTAATACAGGAATAATATAATAAATTAAGTCATTTTTGCTTCATTAAAATATACAAACGACAAATAAAAAAAATCACTCTTTAAAAAGACAAATTAGTAAAAAGGAATGGAGGAAATAACTAATAATTCATGAATAAACACCTAGAATTAATGTCAAGTGGACTAATTAATACTCGATTGTACTCCCTCCATTTCAGTATAATTGATATTTTATAGTTTATTTTGTATATTTCAAAATAATTGTCGTTTGCATATATCAAGGAGAATTTTCTTTTCTATAATACCCGTATTTATTTACTCTCTTCATCCCTTAATATATATAATTTTAAAGTAATGCACAAGAATTAAAAAAATAATTGTATAGTATTAAATATAATATAAATTGTCTATAATACCATTAAATTTCTATAATTATCATATTTATCTCATTCTGTTTTTCATCTGTGACATTTTTCCATGAAGGATAATTTTGAAAAGATTATAGTTAATTCTCTTAGAATATATAAAATAACAAATAATTAGGAAAAAATAAAATCATCTAAAACAATATATATTAAAGGACATAGGGAGTACTATTTTCAAGGATATTTAATACAATCAAACAAGTACTCTTCCCTCTCTTTCTTTTCCCAATAAAAGTATATCCAACGGTCTCTTCAACCACTTTGGGATATTCAAATAAGTGAGTCACATCATTAAAATCCTCCCCAACATCCTCTACAACTTTAGTAATCAAATCTGCAATCTCCTTCTCATTCTTCAAATCTGTAACTTTATTCTCATTCTTCAAATCTACAATTAAAAAATAAAAACATTTATTACCCTTGATGGGTTTGATGTACAACTTATTAAATTAAAGAAACTGATGAGACACAAAATATGAAAATAGAAAATAATACTCTTCAAATTGCCACGTAAATCAACAAACTTTAATTTAAAGAGTTTTTTTTACTACTCCTCTTGAAGATGTTCTAAAAGATGTCATTTTCCTCTTGAAATTAAGCTATTAATTATTATTCTTAATAAGTGTGCATATTATTTTAATGTCTTAGATAACATGAAATGAAGGGAGTAGTCGTAGTGATATGTTAAACAAACACTAGCGTGTTGCACATTCACACCAAACAATTAAATGTATATCAACTTGTATCATATAGTAATATGTAATTATGTATTAAATACACAAATAATAATTTGACAGCACATGATTCATGAATAATCATCTATCTAATAATTTGCATATGATATAATCAACTAAGTAATAATTCATGAATAAGCACCTAGAATCTAATGTCAAGTGAACTAATTAATACTCCCTCCGTCCCAAATTATCTGCTGTTCTAGAATTCCACACAGATACCAATACGTGTGATAAAAATACTAAAATACCCTTATTAGTAGAATTATGAAAAAGGTGTTTAAAAAAGAGTGCATGAAATAGTATGTAGAAAGAGGAAGAGAGAGAAAGTATGAGTGCATTAAATAGACAAATAGTCTAAAGAGAGAGAATGTATGAGTGTATATATATGTGTGGAGAGAGGAAAAGAGAGAAAGTATGAATGTATTAAATAGACAAATAGTATGTAGAGAGAGAAAGCATGAGTGCATATATATGTGTGGAGAGAGGATGAGAGTAATGACTATCAATAATTAGATAAAGGGACAAACTTGGGAAATAAAGGAAAAAAAATGCATTGAAATCTTGAAAAAACAGATATTATAATTGTATATAATATAACAAAAATTTAATATATTGTTATTTGATTTTAAAAATAAAATTATATCTCTAAGTTTAGAACGGCCGGAGTACTCAATTGTACAGTACCTGTGGTGTTATGTTAAACAAATAATAGCGTGTTGCATATATACCCACCAAACAATTAAATGTTTGTCAATTTGTACCATACAATATGCAATTATGTATTAAATATCCTGTTAATAATTTGGCAGCACACGATTCCTGAATGAATAATCAACTGACTAATAATTTGTATATGATATAATCAACTAAGAAACTTGCATATAAGTTTTTAATTATTACATATAACAATTAATAATAAAGATATTATAAAAAAATTATTATAAAAAATAATAAATAAAAATTTAACTTGTACTTTTATCCGGAAGGAGGGAGTATGCACCTTCTTGTTTGTATATGTTTTAAATTTAACAATTTTATGTGAATTAAGTAGCGCTATATAAGATAATAACAAAGTCAACTTAAGGCTTCAAATTTTCAATAAATTAGTTGTCCATCATCATTTCAAGCTGAAGAAGAAAAAATGGCCGGGGCTGTTCTTTCTTTTCTTGTAGGGAGGCTTGGTGATTTGTTGGCTGAAGAAGCAGGAGATCTTAATGAATTGAGCGATCAAGTTGAGGAAGTTCAGGCAGGGCTAATGACCTTGCAAGGCCTCTTAAGAGAAGCCAAAGGTAGGCAAAATGAACAAGTCGTACAAGCTTGGATTGCAGACGTTAGAGAACTTGGGTACGATGCATCAAATGTTTTTGAAACCTTCGTTACATCCAAGAGAAAACAAGGTATGAAAAAATATGTTGTTAAGATATTTGTAAACTCTGATAACAATATTGAATCAAAGATCAAGACTATCAAAAACAGGATCTATGAATTAGTCACTCGTTTACCAAAAGATCGGTTAAGATCCTTCTCTCAAGGAGAAAGCTCGGGTGCTAGCACTAGCAGGGTAATTGATCAATTCTCACTGAATTTTAGTATTGGGGTTATTGAAGAAGAAGTTATTGGTTTGACGGAAGATATCAATATGTTGGTAGCTCGTTTATCGCAGGATGGACCCGACGGATCCGTTGTGGCTATTTATGGGATGGGCGGTCTGGGAAAGACCACCCTTGCTAGAAAGATATACAATCACCCGACGACTAAGCGACATTTTGCTTGTCTAGCTTGGGTGTACATCTCCCGGAAATGGAAAAGGAATGCTATTTTGAAAGAGATCCTTTACAAACTTAGCCCAGAGAGGAGGAATGCGATTATCAATCTATCGGAAAAGGAGTTGGTAGATCAAATTTTTGAGATCCAGAATACAAAAAGATGTCTAGTAGTTCTTGATGACATTTGGTCAAATGATGCGTGGGATTGCTTAAAAGCTGCATTTCCAACTGAAAGTATGCCTGGCAAGATATTGGTCACCACTCGGAATAAAATAATTGCGGAGCACGTAGCAGATCGGCAAGGTTTTCTCCACCAACCTAAACTGCTTGATGAAAAACAAAGTTTGGAACTACTCTTAAAAAAGACGTGTATAAGAAGTTATGAAGGTAATTTGTAATTTCCTTTGGTGGTTCGTTACATTTTTGCACTGTTAGTTTATTAGTTACTCAACTAAATTTATCATTCTTTAACTGATATTGTATGCTTTAAACTACTAATGGTGCAGCAGTCATAACCTATAGTACCATAGTAATTAGTAATAATGCTCTAAACAACAGTTAGTAAGTAGTTACAGAAGTTCGTTGTGAAGTAACTATAGTTAAGTAATGCTGTATTAGAGTTGACCATAGTTTAGTAAGTTAACTAGTAGTTATAGTAAAGCAAGTATAAATAGATTCTACTTTTGCTCTTCGAATAAGGTGTGGGACCCATTTACTAGGAGGATCTCGGGGAAGTACCACTTTTACTTGTGAAAATATATCACAATTCTATTTTTCACTGATTCAATGGACTGAAGGATGATCCTTTCTTTTGCTTGTTATATTGCAGACAGTAGAGATGTTAAGGAAATGGAGGCGTTGGGGGAAAAAATGATTAGCCACTGCAATGGTCTTCCACTAGGCATACTAGTGCTTGGCGGAATTTTGGTTACAAAACCGACCTTGAAAGAATGGGAGAGAGTGTATCAAACTGTAATGTCACATCTAAAGATGGACAGAGGAATGGGACCGCAACACCAAGATGAAGTACTTGAGATGTTAAGGTTCAGTTACGACGACTTGCCGGATAAGTTGAGGCCCTGTTTCCTTTATTTGGGGCAATTTGGTGAAGATTCTGAGATTGAAGCTGAGAAATTATATCACCTGTGGGTAGCTGAAAGTTTTATACTGTCCAAGGATCGAATAGAAAAGGAATCAAGGCTCAATGTTGCAGAACGTTATTTGATTGAACTCTCACATCGAAGTATGGTTCAGATAGAACTCGAAGAAGATGAGTCTTCCATCAGGGAGATTAAATCGTGTCGCCTTCATGACCTTATGAGGGACTTATCTATGAGCAAAGCACAGGAGGAAAATTTCTTCAAGTCCCTTGATTTTCGGCATGATGGCAATAATAACCATCAACTAGCGGAGTCTTCTTCTTCATCTTCAACCAACTATACTCGACGAGTTGTCATTTTTCCTGGTAATGAAGCTAATAACATCAAAGACGTTCTCCTCGACAAGGAAGTTGGCGAGCACTTACACTCGCTCGTATTGTTCCAAAGTCGCATGGAACGGTTGCCATCATTCTTAAGATCGAAGCTCAACAACTTCAAGATACTAAAAGTTTTAGCCATTGAAGGATTGGAATTATGCCCCGAGACAAATAAAGAGAAATCACACTCTTCTCATGATCAAAAGAAGTTGGTGGAAGCAATAGGTAACCAAATTTACTTGCGATACCTAAGCTGGAGGGGGTCAAATTTCTCAGTGTTTCCATCATCTTTGGTCCGCCTGAAACACATTCAAACACTTGATTTACGGGTATCTGCAAGTATTTCTATTCCATCAACAGCACAATATATGCTACAAAATTTGGATCGATTGCTGCATTTATATCTTCCAAATTTTGTATCAGCTGGATCCGGAAAGACCATTACCAAGCTACGGATAGATTCATTGATCAACTTGCAGACACTTGTAAACTTTGATCCGCATTGGTGTGAGGTTGATGATCTTTTCAAGTTACTCAATCTTCGAAAATTAACAATACGAGTGGGGAAAAGTGTTGAGGATGTCGGGAAGATCATCAACTACCTATCAAGTACCGTCTCGAGCAGCCTCCAATACTCGACCTTATCCATTGATGACTGCAAGCTGGATTCTGAAGAAGGGAAATCTCTTGTGAAACAACTGTTTCTGAGTGGGTCTCGCAGTCTTCATCACTTGGAAATAATTGGTTGTCTAAGTGCATTACCAGTACCCGACCCAACTGGCAATATTGTATTATCAACTGGCAATGTAGTATCAAGGATTGCTCTGTCTACGTTGAGGTTTTCGATGTCTAACCTCCGGGTAGACCCTATGCCAATGCTTGAGAAGATTGATACCTTACAAAACCTCACACTAAGTTCCGGTGCCTTTATGGGGAAGAAAATGGTTTGCTCTGCTTCAGGATTTCCTCAACTCCGAAAATTGGAACTTGTGGGGCTTGACAACTTAGAGACACTGGAGGTGAAGGAAGGATCCTTGCCCAATCTTTCTGATTTGCTGATTGCTAAGTGTGAGAAACTGGAAATGCTTCCGGATGGCTTGAGGTTCCTCTTTACCCTCAAAGAATTGACTATTGATTCTATGCCTGAACAATTCATTAATAGGGTTCGAGAGATAAATGGTGAACAAGGAGTGGACTTTCACAAACTCCGACACGTGGCTTTCATCAATTTTTCAGCAATTCATTCCCTGTGAGTTATATGGAATCTTTTGTCCCGTCCCCCTCCGTCTTTTCTGTTTGTTTCATGTTATGTATTGTTTTACTTATTGAGATGTGACACAACGGGAGAGCAAGCCTGAATTCTTAAATATATATTTCCTCTTAAGCATCGCTCTTCAAATTTATCTCCGAGTCTTTTTTGCTTCCTTTAAAGATTGTATCTCAAGATGAATAAATGGTACCATATGGAACTAGTGTGGCTAAAATTAATCTCTCCCATATAATATAAAAGGGATTGGTATTTGGATTTGGATTACATGGAGTTAAGGTTAGGTGAAATTTGATTTAAATATATATATATATATATATATATAGAGAGAGAGAGAGAGAGAGAGAGAGAGAGCATGCAATTACATCTTTTTAATTTGTTTTTCATTAATTTTTGTTCAACACTAGAGAAGTGCAACTTTTCTTGCTAAATAAATTCAACATTTTTTTATCGAGCTCGAGAAAGACCTGTAGGATTAATAATATAAGGAATAAAAGAGTGACAGCCACGTCAACTTCCTTTTCAGTAAAAGGTAGTGTTTCTGCACCTGCCTACACCTGATTCAGCATTTGTATTTTGGCCACGATGAGTTATCGATTCGAATGAAAACTAGGAAGTTCTCAGATGAGGCCAAGAAACACCTGATCAATAAGATAAACCTGGAATGACCTTAATTTCACACAAGAGTAGACGCCCAAAACTGCCTTAACCAATCCACTAAGTTTATATAATGTAATAATTGAGGAGCTACACAAAAATAAATTATATGGCTCTGCTTTTTTCCCAGTATATCTAATAGAAATGCATTCTAAAAACACTTTCTGTTCTCGAGAACTATACTGTGAATGTGCTGAACAAAAATGAGTTTTACCCAAAACTGTCTCCCTGGTTTTCAGAAAGATTTGAGCTCTTTAATCTGAAAGATGTGGTCCATTCCTTGACATTTCCCAACTGCCCGAAACCACTCTTTCTTGCCGGGGACTGGACCGATAGTACCCATTCCCTCTCAGTCTGTTGTAGTCACCATCCTGACCGCTACTCCTGCTAAACTTACGAGCACCAAAACGCCCCCTTGATGCATCCATATGGTAGCTACCCCTGCCTCTACCTCTTCCTCCTGTATAGGAAATTTAATTATGTGACAAAATGGCAATATACCTAACATTAAAGATTCATCATCAACATTGAGTCATATATAGGGATTATGCAGCTTAAACTATTTATATTTTGATAGACTAGAATGTCATATATGAATATACTAATACAATGGACATAGCAAAGCAAATTCAGAGGTAATATGACAATAGCAATGACAGGAAGAAGCAGCAGCATTGAGTTCGAAGAATCTATACAGGGGATTACTATAAAGAAAATTCAGCTCCATCATACAAAAATATAAAACTCAAGTGAACGTTCTTTTTTTTTCTGTTCCTTTTTTTTGGGGGGTAATTAACTCGAGTGAATGTTATAAAGGCTATGGATTAAACAGCTAGAAAATGACAACATGCTGGAAGTAGACATGACCTAATGTACAGTAACAGCCCTTCAAGATAAGAGTATACTTGCTAACATAAGACACTATGCTTGGAAAATATATATACATAATTACAAGAAAAGATTGCTCTAAAATATGTCATGCCAGTGATACCAAATGGAATATTTAGGTTAAATATATTAGGAATGATGTTGAAGCAGAAATTTAATGACTCAAATTATAAAAGAGAAACAAACACAGAGAACTTGAAATGTGAATGAAGTGCATACTTCCTCCGCGAAACACATTGATTCTGCTTGCTCTCCTCCCCTCAATGTATACTTGTTGTCCAGAAATCTGGACTGTTGATGCCTATAAAGAAACATAGAGCCCTCATTATATACACAATCCAATTAAGAAACAACCAAGCGAGAATAATTAAAAGTGATAGATCTTGACTCAGACAGCTGAATATTCTTTTGAAAAAAAAAAGAAAAAAGAAGCGAAAAGATGATAAAAACAAGGTTAAATTATATGAACTGGTGAATTTTGTTGAGAAAGAACACCTGCAACAGACTAAATTGAAGTTCTTGTTACCTTGATTGCATTTTGAACTCCAGCAATATCTTCAAATTCAACAAATGCGTAGCAGACATCAATATCCTTCATCAAGACATTAGACATGTACGCTTACATATTTAGTTTCATTCCATGAGGCAGAAATAGGGGCAAATTCTAAAGGACAAGCTGAAAGAACTAACCCTTCGCGTTCTAATGGCCACACCATCAGGCTTGAGTTGACCAAATTTCTTAAATTCCTCCTCAATTTCAGAAGCAGTTGCAGTAGATGGCACATTTCTCACATAGACAGACTTTATTTCAACTGTGAACAAGTTATTCAGGAATCAGAAACTAGAGGAGATACTACAAGCATATGCACGCACATGAATACTTGCGTGCACACGAAGCAATTTTGCACACAGACAGACAATACATTAAGAAAATAATCTAGCATTTACTTGTATATGTTCTTTATCATATCATTATTCAAAGCAATATGGAAAGACTATCAGAGAAGTAACAGAATAAAGTAAATAGATATTTCTAGGAACTAACATCTATAGTTCTTCTACATAAATCTGTTTAAAAGATCTAAAATCAGTGACAAGGAGTGAAAGAATTAGGAAAAGTAACCTTCATCTTCTACAGCTGGAATATCCTCCACAACATCAGCCCCGAACCTTTCAACAGTAACTGACGGTGCAAAAGACGGCTGACTAAAGGTCTCTGGTAAATGATTCCGCTCTGATGCAGGAGATGTGGTCTTGTTCAAAGACAACTGGGTAGGTACTGCCAGGGCAGATTGCCCTTTAGCAACCTGTAACTTCCAAATTACAATCAGGCAGAAAGTCAGTCCCATATAATAGTACCAAAATGCTACAACAGCTGTCAATTTATAGCAGTCAAAGACATAGTGCATACAATAGAAGCATAAGTGTGCTTTTGAGGCTCCCCAACAGGCTCCTCAATAGGAGTAGATGGATGCTCTTGTACGGGGTTCATTGTACTTTGAAGTGAACCATTTGACCGTACTGCAAAATTATCTTCATGTACATGTTCAGTCTCTGGTACTTGCTGCAGCCGTTGCTCAGTGAAACTGTAATTGTCAACCGGACCATTTTCCTCAACATTAGCAGGAATCACAAACTCTCTTGCCCGGAAATCTCCACCAAGCATGTAGCTGGGCACTGCAGAAAAACTATTGTCATCTACAGTCTACCCCCAAATAAGAATAAAAAATACATTGCATTTAAATAGGAAAACTAATATTTCATAAGCAGATAGACTAATCCTCTCTCTGATTCTGATTAGTATTTAGGGAACTCAATGGAGTACAAGTCCAATAACGGTACTGTGTTCTCAAGGTCTAGTTGGAGCATTAAGTTCAAGACTAATATCTTATGAGCAGCTATACAGCTCTTTATAGATTCAACTTAAATAAGTTAGCAAACTCCTAAAATACAAGTCCAATCACTATACCTTGATCTCGAATAACAGTTGAAGCATTCAGTTTGGAATCAGGATTGGTTGGAGCTAAATAGGCTACTGGAAGCTGGAGAATTTGATCCTCCTCAATGAAGTGAAAGATATCACTAAGAACAAAGTAACCTGTCTCCTGAGGTGCAAGAAAAAATGTCTGGACAAATTTCCTCCTGCCATTGAAATCCTTTAAATGCACAGAACCTGATACCATAACAAGAACGCCTCCATTCCAAGATTCTAGAGAATGTGCTGTCTTGATTTCTATTCCAGTATAATTGAGTGACATGATAAGATTATGGATTTGCTGCCAGGAAAGAAAGAACAAAAAATACGAATTACTTATAAATACAATAAAGTCTAATAAATACAAATCATAATAATATACTTGGAAAAGAAGAATACTATCAAAATGCAGAACATGAAGTGGATACATCCCCGGATTGGAAATAAGTAATTTAGAAGCACATCAATTAAATGAGTTTTGCAAGCATATTACTGGACTCGCAGGTCGTTAAATTTAGAATCGTAAAAGAATGAAGCAAACATATAACATGAATTATAGCTTCCATGTCTCTCAACTTATCAAAAATTAAAGAGAATAGTATGTGTCTCCAATTAAAGCTAATTTTATCGTTTGTTACCACATACAGAGATCAAATTCATGTCAATCTGTGTTAGTTTTTATATCATCATTCTAGTTCATTAACGTTGATTAAATTCCGCTTTATTGGATTGCATAAATCTCTAAGATTTGTATATATTTTTTATAACTCTCTTGAACTTATATTTTTTATATGATACTTAAAATAATAGTTTAGTTTACAAGAAAGAACTACATAAGAAGATACACCACTGAATAAGGATGAACTGAAATCAAATTCATACAGATACCCATTCAATACCCAACTTTATACAAGCTAGCATCTAGTATACAGAAAAGGAGTGACAAATGTCCATAGTCAATTAAAATATGATTATTATGGACACTTGACCATTCTAAATCACAAGCAAACAATTCAAAAGGGAATAACAGAGAGATTTGAGTACAAATATTTAGAGACTTTGTACAAATAATAAAATTCCAAATAATAATCAAGCAGAAGCATAGAGAACAATCAAACTCAAACATTCCACGGCGAAACAAATTGAAGCAATTAAACTCCAATCCACAATCTAAATTTAAAAATAGATTTAATTCTCCAACTTGACTTAGCCTTCGCACAAACACTTCCATACAATGTTAAATTTGAAATATGTACTACTCTATCCCAATTTAAGTGTCTAATTCCACATATCAATGCATTAATAGTCAATTTATTATATTACCCTTGCATAAAAAACGTAATATTGTTATATTACCATTAATGTTCAAAAAGTAAAAAAAAAACTTTATATACCTCATTCCTTATATATTAATGCATTATTTAAGGTTGTATAAAAGGAACGGAATATAAGCCTTGTCAAATGTCAGCCATGCTTAATACACGGTAAAAATTAAAAATATATATATTTTTTAAAAGCAAATTGATTGGATTTTGTTTTTATTTGGGTCAAACTAGTCATTAAATTTATGTGGGCTAATAATGTATTAATAAGTGATGTATAAATTAACTTGGTAAATTTGGGCTTTAAAGCCTATTAATATTAGGAGGGTTAATAACATATATCAATAAATAAACAAAACCTAACTACTTCATTATATCTGATACGAACTAAGGAAAACGATGAGAACGTGAGGTGGCATAAGAACTGGAAGAGGAATTTATCGAACTCGGGTATCCGGTAAGATCAAGCTAGTAAATTAATACTACTTTTAAATTGTTAGAAACATTATGTAAAAGTCCATTGAATAATGAGAAGACTAAAATGCATATTATGTACGTATAAGGTCTGTGCACAGTTGGTGTCTAATTGGCTTGTTTCAGAGTATCTGGTGTGAATTGGTTAACGTGGATAGTAACAAGAAGTGGGTAATATATATTGATTAAAATAACAAAAATCTTTTTCTAACTAATGAATACTAATGTATCCAGGTTAGTAGTTAGAAGTAAATATAAACATACATATTGGTTTAATTTATATGTATTTACCAACATGATCATGTATTCAGTATTATTAAAGAATGTATCTCATATGTATAAATAAGTACAATTTCGTTGTGTTAATTTTGTTTGTTTCAGTCCAATTAATTGAGTTGGTTATTTCAGCTTATTATTTTTGCATTTTATATCCGTACTGAACATTTAGCTCATGTTGTGTTTTCCTTCCAGTAGGTAATCAGGGAAATCAAGTGCAAGTGTAATGAAAGTTGCCTTCTATCCAATGGTCCAAATATTCTGCTTAGGTTGTGATACATTGGTTTATTTGGAGTTATAATAAATATCTTAGCATATGGTTTGAGTCAGTTTGACATTTTTTATGGTTTGTATTGTGACGTTTATTGGTTTGAAGACAATTCTTTTGTGGCTTAGAGACTTGTTATAATTTCATCAGTTATGTTGTGTTTTTGTGTAACCTCTCTTTCTATTTCGAAAAGGAGATGTTACACTTCTACCGTCTTTTTTAAACTGTGTCGCACTTTCATTCTAATTTTTTGATAACTGAGCTGTGCCACACTTTTTTTATAAGAAAAATTACCTTCTCAGTCAAAATACATAGATGGCCATCATAAGCCACCATTCTACTCATTACTCAAAACCTCTACTTCCTACAAATTTTGAACAGTTAAAATAACTTCAGAAAATCAGAAAAAGTACATCATTAAAAATCATCCCATGTACCAATTTTTCCTACTTCCAAGCAAAACCATCAACCAAAATACCAAATGAAAAACTTCAAACAAGATTAACTTCATAGCATATATATATATATATATATATATATATATGGGGTACCATGGCTGTGGGGCACCAACTTTTTTGGCCTGTTGAGCAAAAAAAAAAAATCAACAGGCCAAAAAAGGGTTGCTACCGGTTGCTTTGGATGGAACCTCTATATATATATAAACTAGAATTTACCAGCATTGCCGAGGCAGTCTCTCTGATGTTCCCATCAATACGAACCATCGTGCTAGCGTCGTTGTAGTACTGATGAACATAATCCGGCTGCTGTTGCAGCATCTGGTAATACTGCCCAACAAAATAAGTCCCTACCTGTAATCAAAAACCATAATCAGAGTCAAAGCTACCCTAGAATATACATATCTATGTACAGGTGGAGAGATAAGGAGGTACCTGGGCAGCAGTGACAGGCAAGTGAAATGGAGTAGCCATGGGGGAGCAAATGTTAAAACCCTAGATCTGCAATGGAACTCAAGATCTGTAGAAGCCAAACCCTAGTATAACCATTACATGTATATACATATATTAGAGTGAGAGACTTGAGATTTTAGGAGAAAGAAAGGCAGGAGAACCTAGTGCAGAGTTTTATTAGTGGAGGGGGAAGTGTGTGCTGTGGCTGAGCTTGTCTCGAAACTGGTTTGGCTGTAATTTGGGGATGCGCATTTTAAAACGAAAATGACCATTACAGGGTCGATTATTGCTAATGTGCGCTAACAGTTTAGTGTTCAGTGTTTCTTGTAAATGCAATTTTGACCCTGGATTAGGGAGTTTTTTAGTTGTGCCCCAATTTTCCTTGTATGTTATTTAATGTTGTAGAATTGTATTAGTAATTTGAAAATTAATTATATGAGTTCTGCTGTATATTATGAAAAATTTCTGACAAATTACAATTACGTAAAATATTATTAATTAAATTTATTCATGTAACTCGCAATAAAATAAATGGATATATAAAGTCGTACTATATATCATCTTCCTAGTTATATTATGATTAATTATTACTATGTGGTATAAAGGTTTTGGAGGCTAATGTTTTCTTAATCTGTTCTAAAATTAAAAATTTATTCTGGTTTTAAATTATACAAGTGGCATAAAATTCTAACATGTTATTTTATTCATGTGAGAATAAATATGTAAAAGTATTATATTTTTATATCTAACCATCAATATTGTAATTATATTACAAGTAGATTGAATATCACCAATATATTTTTAATTTTGATATGAATTAAAAAATAAAATGTATATCTAATTGTTTTTTTAAAAAGGGAGAAATAATTTTCATTCTAAACTTTTAAGAATCATACTAATTTTAAAGTTTAATATGTGATCGTTTGATCTCAAAGTCAAATTGTATCTCTAATTTTAAAACGGATGGAATATTAAATAAGTGAAAATATAGGTTCTAGAAGCTTATGCATGGGTATAAAATAGAATCGTATATTTTACATAACATATAAATGAAAAATGTAACTTTTGACATTATTAATAGATAGTATAAAATTGGGAAAATTGATTATTTAGTTTTTGAACTATTTATGTTTTTGAAATTAGTTTTTACATTTTTTTAAAACGTAGTTACATCCTTAAATTGATTTTTTATTAGTGTTGTTAAAGAACTCTTCTATATGGACATGACATGAAAATTAGACACAATACTTTACAATTTTACCTTTGACTCCGGACCAAAGATAAAATTATAACGTACAATTATCATGTCAATTTTTCATTCTTAAGTGGACATGCGGACAATGGTGATGCTAAGTTTATAAGGCTCTCACAAATAGGAGATCCAGCTTGCCACTAATTATACTATATAGCTATTTTGATCCCAACAAAGTGATCATATAGTTGGGTTATCCCTAATGCTCAATAAATAATGAAGAACAAATCATGTCATTATGAATCTCATAAGGAAAAAATGGAAGATATGCTGTTTAAATCATTAAAACGATGGCTCTTCTAAATTATATTCCATCACCATTAGCAAAGTCAGTGGCTTGACTTTACTTTTACAAAGGAGAATTCTACTGGTAAAGATACCAAAGAGGGTAATAATGCTTTGTATAGACACCATTTGTAACAGCTAATAATGAAGAACATGTCATGTACTTTGTTTCTGAGTGTTGTACGTAAACACTAAGCTTCAATTCCTCTCGCATATACTCCTATCTTTTGGCACCTTATTGTCGCTTTCCTTGAGCTAGGCTAACACGCATAGGCCGACCTTCAAGTTCCTGAAAAAAAATTTGTATAGACATTTGAATTAGAGATGATTATTCAGTTTAGTAGCTAGCCACCACTTGATGTGTGTATTTGTACCCTGCCTGCAATCTTTCTACTCCCTAAGAATGAAAAATGATGAATGCTATTTATGTAGGTGGTTCTATACAGAGAGGGAGAGATGGAATATACCACTCCGTCAAGCGATTGTAGCGCTGCTTCCATCTCTGATCTAGTTGGAAAGCATACAAAACCATAGCCGCGAGACCTTCCTGTGTCCCCATCATATAGAACTCTTGCACCAACCACATTTCCATATTCTTGAAACACTTTTGTCAAACTTTCAGATGTGACTGACCAGGATAAATTCCCCACAAAAAGTTTGTGTTCGGTTTCTGGATATAGAGGTTCTTTTGGTTTTGGTTTGTCTGAAAAATTCACCCTCAATGTTCGGCCACCATACTCCTGAATTGTTCAAGTTATTAGTTTAGTAGAGGCCCTAAAAATATATGAACCAACACTTGTGCATAAACCCAAAAATCTTATTGCTGCATACAAAGAAATGAACAAGAAAAGTAATCAACCATCTCTTTCAAATTTCAAAATTGCTGGGTTTTTGAGCTTAGGAACATGTACGCATACACATACACACTCAGAGAGAGAGATTCATACACTTCCATCAAGATTGTCTATGACTGCTTTACAATCTTCAATAGTACTCATCGTTACAAAGGCAAATCCTCTGCTTCTTCCGGTGTCCCTATTGTAAAGAACCTATAAAATATATTTACAACCGTTGAAGTGATCAATAATCTGTTTTAAGACTTCAAAATTTATAGGCAACATGCCAGTAATAATACGACACCTCTACCTCATTTCTATAGCCAAATTTATAATATCTCTAATTTTAAGAATCACCACAACTGTTATAAGAAGACTGAAGAATTTTCATTATAAGAAGAATGTGACATTAATAATACACAAGAATCAATATCACTATCTAGCCTTAAGAACTTCGTTGGGAACAAGCATACATGTGCCTCTACTGTAGCAAATGCTTATCGCTTTCATTTGAAAAAAATTGAATCAATGGATAAAAGTGGCTCCATTACACATTTCCTCCAATTCATCCAATACACCAACTATTTGATCCTAGTAACTTTGTTAGATAATTGATGCGATTAATATCAATCCAATAAAAAAATAGAATCATAAAAATAAAATTCATCGTTAAAAGTCTAAAAGAATTTTCATCTATTGAAATTTTGATTAAAAATCCACATGTTCATAAAATGATGAAAAAGTGTCGGATTATTTTTATTTTTGAAACAATTATGCTATTCAATATAATAAATTAGTTGACCGGTATCGATTTCAATTATTATATTCACAACTATAAAAATATATTGTATTGAATGAAATTGGAGGATAGGTGTAATGGAGGGAATCCAAATCCGATAAAAGTGAATTTAACAATCTTGAAAAATAAAAAAGTGTTTAAATGTATTAGATTAATATTTTTTTTATAAATGTATTAAACTAGTATGAATAAAATAAAATAGTCCAATCTCATACTACATAAATTGTAAAGAAACATAGCCTTTGGTATACAGGGTATTAGCTTTCACTTTTATCCCTACATAAACAAGAACAACTATTATCTTACTAACATCTGACCTTTTTAAATAACTGCCCTTGTTTCAAAGTTTTCCTATTCTGTTTTTTTAAATGCGAAAAACAGAAGCCAAATATTATATTGCTTGGTTGCATATCAACTAGCCCAGGGAAAATTAATAAAATATGCTTAGCTGTTCCAAATAATTAACAATCAAAGAGCTATTTTGTGTTCTATTCACCCCAAAATAAAGGTAGTTGATAATGCCAAACAATAATTGCGTTGCCATCTAGCAATAAGTGTCGTTAAAAGTTCAAAATGCAGTAGAAATAAGTGTATATATTTGTTAAGTGACGATCAAAATAAAAAATAAAAAAATACCCAACTTTACCAAATTCAACTAAAGTAGTGACACAAACCAAATCTCATGTATCATGCAATCTCTCTGTTTTGTGTTTCTCTTTTTGAAAATCAAGTATAGTAAGTATATACCTCAACTAGCTCCGGGCTACCATAATCTTGTATAATTCCAGCAAGCTGGGCACTGTCACAAAGATATGGCAAATTCCCAAAATAAAGCTTGGTGTTTATAGGAGTCTCATCTCCTCTGCTTGAAACTTCCTCATCCTCCTCTTTAATTTCCTCTGTTTCCACTTGGGCCGTTAAAGCAGCCTCCTCCGCCGCCGGAACTTCCTGGGTCTCCGCCTCAGCCGTTAGAGACGCCTCCTCCTGCGCTACCGCCGCCGTTATCCTCCGCGAGCGGAATTTTTGGGACACCACGGCGATCAATATTGAGTCGATCCCGAGGGAGTTAGATATGGATGAAAATTGTGACATGCTTTTAGATGTGATTTTAATTGGATCAGTATAATGCCAATTCTTGGAGCGGATACAGTACTTAAGGCTTTGCATTGATGTGGAGAAGGAATAGCTTACAGCTGCGGCGGCCGTGGCGGCCATGTCGTCGGTATTGGGTTGTTAATGGCGGTGGAGTGGTGGAGCTGGTGGTTAAAGTTAAAGAAGGTTAAATGTTGTTTGTGATTTGTGAAGGGAAAAAGAGAAGGTAGTATGGGTGTGGGATTGCATTAAGCTTATGTGGGCACATTGTGTCCAATAAGATTGGACGAAATATGTGAGGGATAAGATATTTGGGTCCCACCTATAATGATGATTTTCCACTATTCTACACATTCTGCTGGTTGTCCTTTCTCTTCTTCAATGTATATTTTGTTGCACAGAAAAGAGAAAAAAGGTATGTATATTTTGCCATCAATTTTCTATCAGAGAATCTGATTATATATATATATATATATATATATATATATATATATATATATATATATGGATAATGATTTATAAGATATATTTGTTATTGATTAAAAATAGATATACACCGTCTCTATTATTTAATATAAAAATCAACGAAAATTTACGTTCACTACTATTAGTAACGAATGACAGATTATATCTGCTACTAATAGTAACAGACGACAGTACTATTTTCAGCAGCATCCATTACTATTAGCGGCGGACGTCACCCATCATCCGTTATTATTAGTAATTGACGTAATCCGTCGTCTATTACTAAAAATAGCGGGTGTGAATTCTTTAGTTATATTCTCGATCTTTAGTTCTTGGATGTAATAATGGTGTTTGGTGAGCAATGCATGTTAAATAAAGGAATATGCACTTGATCCTCTCCGTGTGTGTGTATATATATATATAAATAACCTCTCATAATAGTATAGGAAAATTTAATTAATTGAATCAAAAATATTCAAATTACATGTATAATAATAGAGTTGAGTGGGATCTACACTATTTAAAAAAATTTATTATCTCAATTGCATATACAATAAAGATTATTATTTTTTAAATGGAGAATGGTAGGGATATATTTTATTTAAAAAATTATTCTTAAAATGTTCTTGTAGAATACTAAAACTTGTTTGTGGATAGTTTTTTAAACTATGAAATTGCCTAAAACACTCGTTCTATTCAATTAAATTTTAAATTTCAATAACTTTGCGTCTAAAAAAAATTTAAAATTTAAACTTCACTAACTTCAAATCCAAAAGGAATGGCAAATGTCTGAGCCCGGGTTCGAACCGGGGACCTCTAGTGTGTGAGACTAGCGTGATAACCGACTACACCACCCAGACTTGATTGTACGAGTTTAAAACAAATTATACATAGTATAAGAATTATTATTATTATTATTAACCATGCTAAACTAATCTCTTGTAATGTTAATAAACACATCAATCTTAAAAAGGAAAAAAGGGTTAATCCTGCTTTCCAAAAAGTTGCATATAAATTCTTTGCCTTTTTGTCATCAGTGGTGAGGAAAAATTAGTAAGTTTGCTATTTACAGTTTTAAGTGGTAACTTTAACAACACCACATTAAACCACCTATGTAAATGAAAATCCAGAGAAAAAAGTTGCATGTTTACTATAGCATGCAAATCATTATCAGATGCCTTTTAAGAATTCTTCATTGAACATTTGCACTGAGAGTGAACTAAATTGGCAGCAGCAGCCAGCAGGTCCCTTAGCACTGCAGTGTTTTGATGATTTCTGTCTTTTTGAAATGAAGTCCAACATTACTTGCACCATATTATAATGCAGCAAGAAATGATAAACACTTCAAAGAGAAGCACATCAGTTGTAATGGCTTTCAGAATCATATATATATTACACAAACATCCTTGTGAAATACAATGCACGCTATCTATCGTTTGACAGAAGTAAAACGTCAATTAACTCGTATATAATGAGCCATATAAGTAGTTCTTCACCTAAGCATTTCAAGCTATTCAGGGTTCTTCAACTTTGAACAGGACGTAATTTTTCTCTTCTGAAATGTACTCTTTTACTTGGATCAGCTGTAGCTGACCCCTTTATACATTTGGGATTGCTCTTACTGTGAGCAGCTTCATGGGCTTCTCTCCTTGTGTTTAGATGACTTTCAGTATCGCTGGATCTTGGAATAACCTTGCACTGGATGTGTCGGTTTTGACATGAATTATGATTTTTCAAACCTGAAAGTAGTTCTGCTCTCGTCTTGTTTTTGCTTCTAACGATCCCATCATTATCTGAATACAAAGATAACTCTATTTTCAGTAACATTCTCACAATATAAGAATCTAGCTGGTCTATATTTAGTATATAGTATGTACATCCTGGAGACCACAAATATAGCATAACTAAACATGTACTGATACAGAATTCGAAAGTCGAATACATGGAAACTGTACATATATAACATTGTCCCAACAGTTTAGTTTTGAACCTCAGACATCTCCAAACTGAGATTCTCAACAGTAACCCCACAGCATTAGACAAACAAAATAGATCAATCAAGTAAAGATCCCATTAAAGGTGCAAAGTGACATATTCCCCAATAATGCAGCATACATTCTTTCTTTTGTTTTACATTATAGGTTCTTGTCATATTTCCTTTTCGTATCAATATAAGAAATTTGATAGCAAAATGTAACTTTTTCAGGGTCCTCTGCGATAAGATTCATACCTCTACCCAGAATTACACTAACAATAATGTAAAATTATTCTGCTTTTTGTAGTGCAGCTCGCTTAGTTTGGTGGCAAAAGATAATTTTGAAAGAATCATAGAAGTGAATAAGTGATATTGAGAGACGTTGCATTATTGTTGTTGTATTACTACATTATCAGCATATGTGCATTGTGAGATATGCGGGAGTCCAGTTTTATCAACAAAAGCAGATATTGATGCAATTTCTTCCTTAGAATGATTGCAATAGTTATGGCAAGTGAGTAATGCGGAAGTACCTGGACTAGATAAGACAGCACGTGGTCGGGGGACTGAACTAGCTCTAATATTTTGTTTTTCTTCCTCTATAACATTTCTGTTAATGCTCTTTGCTGATCCTGTTGATCAAAAGAAGAGTATATAATTCAATATTACACAGAGAAAAAGAAGGCAAGGATATCACATCAAGAATAAGAGTGAAAATAAAGACCGAACCTTTGGATACAGGAGCCAAAGGCATGTCTGATTTTGATACATAAGACTTGGGAATTCTTACAACTACTGGTGGGGATTCATCTTTATGTTCCTTAACTGTAAATGAAAAAGAAACTTGTTAAGGAATATATAAGAATATTCTAATGAAAGCATATAAAGCCAAAGCATTTTCTAATAAAAGAATAAAAGCCAATGCCCACACACATATTTGGTCGGTATTTGATAATCTTCTTTGTGTTCAAATGCTTGCTTGTCTAAGAACAAAAAGATTCCTTTTTTCTTTTGGATAATTAAGAGTAACAAAAAGATTCGTGTGAAGGTTGTGGTTCGGCATCGACATATACCTAACGGCGTAACGGCCGATACTTTCAATTGATCAGTAATTTTCAAGTATTCTCTCTCATTTTCATTTTATTCACTTAAGATTCACATAAGAAAAATCGTGCCAAGTTATTGCTGTCATTGTTGCTAGTTGTTTACAATTTCACTTCCTACAATTTTTTTGTTGAAGGTATATCCACAGACAATCACATAGAGATCGAAATTCTTTGCTTTCCTAAGAAACATTTCTCAAAAGAAGAATCAATTTCACCATAACGATGTGTTATGTAAATCCAAATATTTATTCAACAGATAACTTAGAAACCTTTTTTTTCCCTTTATTCTTTTTTATCCCCTTTCTTTTCTAATGAAATTTTACTTACAGAATATTACAATTTCGTGTATAATATATCTATATTACATATATATAGAGTCCTGATGGTTGCTTGTAGGTGTCCTTTTTAGTAGCCTTACTTCATGTGAACGTGACTGTTGCTTCCAATGAGGACCATTTTTCTGAAATTCACTTGCAGAAAAGAAAAGATGATCTCCGAACCAACTGCAACTCAATATCAAGTGAATAATAGAGTCATAGACCCCATTTCAACAAACAGAAACTAAATTTCAAGCCTTGCTTTGACCTTACCCAGCATTAATCCACAATACAAAATGGACGACGTATATAAACAAAAATATATGGAAATATATATTGCTCTAACGTGACTTAAATTATAAAGGAATTAGCTTAATAATACATAAATAGGCCAGTGGAGAGTTTCATAATATTTGCCTGGTTTTGAAATTTTTTACAGTTCATATTCTTAATAGTCAAATTAAAGCAAGAGGGTCTTCATACTTTCTCATTCAACAGCAGAAAAGATGAGGCCTGGGAGTTTTGTAAAGCTAACAGTGAAGGAACAATTTGCCAAAAGTATTGGCAACTTTGCACACACAAGATTAATCCAACTGACCAAACAGATTTGCTGATAAAAAATCAAATTTGTCCGCGCAGGCCAAAACTTATTGCACACCAATTAGTGGGATGTGCCAAAAATAGCAAATTATTTATCAGAACCAGAACCAATGACAAACCTAGTTTTTCCCATTAATCGTACAGTGTTTTTTTTGGTAAACAAATTATTCATATGGCCTCTAATAGCTTTATAATATCACGTTAATCCAACGCAGAAAAGACTAGAGGGGAAGCGCACCTGCCGGAGAAGGATAACTATGCAAGGAGAGAGAGTCTAAAGCCTGATAAAAACTTCTGCCATAAACATCTTCATCATCTCGTGCTTCTTCTCTCACCTTCACCTTCGGATACACTTTAAACATCCAAAACAAGAAACAATTAAAAAACCCATCATCCAGATCAAAAACAGAACACAAAAAATTAAAATTGGTCACCTACTTGTTCTGTTTTGGCAGATGCTGATTCAGGTATGAACAATTATGATATGAAACAAGATTTGGATTCTAAATCACATATCACTGAAAACCCAAATACCAAAAATATGTTGGGAATACAAAATTATGGGTGTGCAAGAAATCAAAATGGTTTTCTTGATTTGAACAAGAGTGTTGGGAGAAATGGAGATGAGGTCAACTACCGAGTATTTTGGCACTTGGCAGTAGTGGGAGGCAATTTTGTACACTTTCGGTGGCTTTCCTATCAATATCAGATTAGATACGTTTGCCAAATGGCTGGGTCGGCTCAACGGTTTCGTTTCCATTTGGCCGGCCACTTCTTCTGCTTTTTGAATTCTTCTTAAAGAATTTGTATGTTATTTGAGTTTGTCTTCACAAAGGAAACTTTAAATACGGTAAAGTTGGAGTCCCAAAATTCTGGATTAATCTCCGTTAGATTAGGATTTTCTTTATTATATTTATATTTGGTTTTCTTTTAGAATTTCTATTTTATTATAATTTAATTTTAGATATACATTTTATTCTAACACTTAAGTGGAGCTTGAGGAAGGACTAAGTAGGTAAGAAAGATAACTAAGGGGAACCTAGTTGAAATTTACCCTCTTTATGTAACTACTTAGTTAATTCATATTATGTTGAGTGATAAGCTCCAACGACTTTGGACAACGAAAGGAGAAATTTCTTTTCGTATACATTATTCAGCCATATAAATATTACATTTATCAATACAACAAAATTAACAACAAATAATTAGCGAAACAATAGAAATTGTTATAAAAAATTATGTTATTGATATTTAAATATTTTATTTCATTACTTCAAATGACAATATTTAGACGAATTTACTATTTTACCCTTAAAAAAAGCCTTCAACTCAGTAGGAGGACTGAAATAGACTCGAGTTGTTCGATTTTTGGGCAATATTTTAAAATTTTAGAGGCCATATCAAAATTGAGTGATAATTTGAAGCGACTATTTTACAAATCGGACTTAAATTTATAATAACGCATTCCACTCCAAACACATGGCCTAAACTAAATAAATGAACTTTTTCTTGGAACAGAAGTTTTGTCCGTTGGTAGACCTGACTGACCATATATTGGCCCCACAATTTATGAATCGGATATCCAGGTTTTATTTTTCGCGGTAATTACCAAAAGTCTAACCACGGACAGAGTTACTCCACTCCGGTCTATGACTTAAATGAGTATAACGACGTCGGTTTCGATGGGTGCGTGGGTGGGGGTTTGCTAGGGTTTTTCTTCTTCTCATCAGTGAAGTAAGCGCTTTTTCACGATCATGTTGCGAAGAGTAGCTAAATCGAGCTCAAGATCAAATATCCTCCGACAATTTTCTACTGCGATTCGCCGGAGTCATATAGACGACGAAGGAGATTGGAGTTACTCTTCTGAATGGTGGGATGACGAATTCCATGGTCGTCCTGTTTTCCGATCAACTTCTGACAAGGGAAACGGTGTCGTTTCTGTCTTAGCTTATCCTTCTTCAAGACCAGTTCAGTCTCTCTCTCCGTATGAATTTAGTTTTCGTAAATTGATTTTGTAAAGTATGATTGCTACGCTGTATTTGTAGAAATCGAAAGTTTTGTTTACAAAAGTTATAATCTTTAATGTTATTCTTTGTAGCCTTGAGAACACAAATTTCATGAACGAGAGGAAGCAATTATTAATTTTTTTTTTTTTTTGGGGGGGGGGGGGGTGTGAATGTATTATATTTCGAATGCAACAAAAATACATGCTTTGGAGTGATTTTTAACAAGGTAGTACATCAAAAGAGCAAAACAATTGAATTATAGTTGTATCACATTTGATCATAAAATACGTTTATTCAGCCTATTGGCATGTAAAAACTAGGTCTGAACTCTAAACTATTCTGAAATATACAAGGAAACAAGGTGTCATCTGTTCTCTACGATAGCATAGAGCTAAAGCATAAATAGAGTACAAAATAACCTTTTGGGCATAAAACATGGATTTCAATTGACAAGTGAGAAACAGAATAAATACGAGCAAACGAAGTTGTGGCTCGAATCCTTGGTCAGGTGTAATGTTATAACTGCACTCTCAATATTGACAAACTTCACTAGTTAGAAGAATGGAAAGGACAAAAATATTATTAGTGTGATAGTTATACTGTGATTTCTCTCCTTTTCTCCATTTTCTGAATGACATTATCATTGTTATTGATTGTAGGATAGAGTTTACTGGCCCGAAACAGAAAAGTGGCTTCAGCAAAGGTATTCAGAGATACATCCTGGTTGTCAACGGAATGGGACTTTCAGGATAATTGGTTATGAGTGGCGCGCTCTTCGATTCAATACAGAAACTCGCCAAAGCGCGGTTAAAATAATGGCTGCTTGTAGGGAATCAGATCCTGGATCTGTATACTTTATGCAGCAGGCACATTGTCTAGCCGTTCCATGTAACTTCCTTGAATTCTTACTTTTTCTTTTTGAAATCACTCTTATAATCCTACTTAAGAAAACTGTAATTTAATACTACATCCATTCAAAAATATAATATCACATACCTTTGTAAAACCATTCCAAAATGTCCATATAATATCACTTGCCTTTGTACAAAAGCAAATGATCTTATATTTTGGAGCGTAGGGAGTATAGTTCTCTTTCCCTATAATGTCCGTGTTAGGTCTGTCTTCCGGTTCTCCTACTCCAGTATTAGCTTAAAGTCTCTTCATTCTTATGCATATTGTGTATGATATCTAAATATATATTTTTTAACTTATGTTTGATTAATGTTTTTCAAGATGTTCAAGCTGACTTGAATTGCCAAAATCTTGTTCAGTAGTAGATATCTTCCTCCCAAGCTTCAGCTTCTCTGAAAAAGTTTTTCTTTGATCTCTTTATTTTTTATATAGCAAAGGATTTTTTAGACAAGTTAAATATAATTATTGACAACAGCATTATGTAAACCCAAATCTTTTGATTTGGAGACACATCCTATAGAATGTATTAAGCACCTGTCTCAAACCTCCCCAAGAACTCCTGCTCTCGTGGTTAATAGTTATTGGCAGTTTGATGCTTTAAATGAGCACAAAATCTATACATTTGAAGCATGTGTATCCTAGTAGCAGATATTAGAATTTGGTTTGGTGTCAGTGAAGAGTTGTCTTCATCTTGTATGATCCCTCCATTTATTGTCGGAAACATTTCTGGGTCAACATCTTTAGCGTAATTTTTTTTATATATTTAATTGATAGTGTCATTTGCAGATGTGAAGAGTATGTTATCTGCTGGGTTAGCCTCCATTGCATCTTGTAACTATGATCTGAAGAGTGTCATAAGTGGGAAGAAAATTATGAACATATTGTGCATTGGTCATGGTGGGGGAACCCTACCATTATTTTTGGCAGATAAAATTAAAGGTTAGAGAACCAAACTATTGTTTTTATTTTTTGGTGGTTGTTGTTGTATTGAGTTTTGTACTTGTTGAGAACACAAAATTTATACATGACTAAGCTCTGAAAAGACTGTTGATTTTACCTGCATGCTGTCTGTAATCAAGAGTATATCAAAGTCAAGAAATTGTCGAAGTGGTATAATTCAAGATTGACCATAGTATATGACAAAAATAGAGCACTAGAGACTTGCTAGAATACGCATGTTATTTCCTGGAAACACTAGCAACCTTTACTTTTCTCACAAAATTTTACTCCTCACTCTCCCCTTCTGCCTTTTTGGCGTTTTCACTCTCCCCTAGAATTCCGTAACCCCTCCCACTTTTTTCTAGAGATATATGAGTATATTCTTATTTTGCCATGCCAATATGTCATTGTGCTGGTGTTTTGATAAAAGTATCATTAGCGTCTTAGGGATTATATATCTCATGTCCAAAGGCTTCACATTCAACTCTTTGTAGACCTTTTTGTGGTGTTTAAGAGCTCATTCACCTTAAATTGTATCTCCTCATCAAAAGTAGGTGGTAGTTTTCTCAAGCTGACAAGTATTATCTTCAGGTGCTATTATTCACATAGTAGAAATTGACCCTGTTGTTATCTCGGCTTCAACCAAAGCAATGGCATTCCCATCCTTTTCAGTTATGACCCCATCAGGTGAGCGTGCACATTCAAATCCGGATCCCATAGACGAAGTAATGTGGAAAGGCATTCATGAGAGGCTCCTTCTGCACGAGTCAGATGGTGAGAAGTTTATTATTGACAGTACAAAACTTTATGACATGGTCTTTGTAGATGCCTATGATGGAGAAGATATCTTTCCGCACAAGCTGTGGGACCCACATTCTCCATTTCTCAAAGCCCTAGGTAACCGGTTACATCCTGAGCATGGAACGGTAGTGGTGAACCTTCATGCAGATACTGACTTGTTGAACGATGATGGATCTGTTCCTCACGAGCTGCTTCTGCCAATGGGAAAATATGTCAAAAGGGTATGCAGAGCATACAAGGATGTGCTACTAGGAAATGGCAGTGATGGTTTGGCATTCAATGTTTTGGTGCCTTGGGTGTGTAATTCATCTCTCGTCGTGTCAAGAGGTTTTAGGAGGAGCAGGGGGGTTTTGGACAGGGATATGGTTCTAAACACTCTTGTATCCAACTCCCTTGAAGTTGATAGTATTCTTAACTTACCATTCTCATGTTTTGAGTACATAAGAAGAGGTCTTAATCTTGTCGATTAATCTCTATATGCTACAACTTGATGTTATTTTCCTGTATTAGAAGATTCCAAGGGGGATTTGTTTCTTCTGTCTCCCCTTAAAATGTGTGGATTTGGTAAAAGAATTTTCAGGATTTTGACAACCATCCGTAAAAGAATTATGTAATTTTTTATCGGGGTAATATTCTCAATAGTAAAAGAAAGTAAATTGGTGTGAAAACTGAGGAGCAATATTATATACAAACAATCAATCAATCAAATGCAATTGAGCAAAATAAGGGCCAGAAATTCATTAATTAGAGGTACTACTCTTTTACCCAACTTTTTAACCTTCTAACAGACATACATTCATTCACTTCTCTTTCTTCAACTTTAAATTAATCTTCATTTTCCCAAAAATTCACACAATCACCCTCCTCTCTTTCTCAATTCCCCCACAAAGCTCTTTCTCATGTATGGATAGGATAATCAAACAAAAAAATTAAGGAAAAAATCTACCTCAAAATTGAACTTAGTGTTCTTCAAAAGCTACATATCCTCTTATCAATAATCTGCACAGAAATAACAGATAATACATCGGAAATAGCGTCAGAAAAAGAAAAATCTAACAAACAAAATCATCAACTATATAATCTCCTTGTCTCTAAGTTCTTATCTTACCATCATGTTTCTTCAATAGACTTTTAACAAACAGCAAAAATATTATTAGAAACCCCACTCCTGCTGACCCTCCTAATATAATTGCCACCGTCTTCCCTGTATTTTGCCCCGTCTCTACATCAATCAAACACAAACGGTTTAATAATATTCATAAATACCCTTTTTTAAAATGCTAAACCAATTTAATATTATACATGTGTGTGTGTGTATATATATATATATATATATATATATATATATATATATATATATATAAAGCAATTGTACCTGAGGAGGAGGAGGAGGAGGAGGAGGAGGAGGAAGAAGAAGATGTAGATGAAGAATATGATGATGATGATATTTTGGGGACCCCACTCCCATTTGGGTAATAACTATAACTAATAAAGCACTTGTGAAGATAAACTTGTCCAGAAATGGAGCTCCCACATTCAACCTGAGCTCTCTGAACTGCACTCTGCACACAACTACCACAATCAGAAGTCCCCAAATCCCCCTGACATTGCCCCAACACATACATAGATTCATAGCTGGTTGAATAGAATCCATTCCCACTAGTCACCCCACTCTCTAGTGTTGAAAATGCAGTATCTCTCCTCTCTTCAAATCCACTCCCACCCACATCTGTTCCTCCACAGGTCTTGTACAGCATTTCTAGCCCAGAAATTTGAGCAAATCCAGCAACTTCATAGAGCATATAGCAGCCCAAAAGCTGGATTCTTGCTGCAACAGGCTCCCCACAAAGCTTGTCAATGAGAATTGGAAGTCTGCTCACACAGTTATAGCAGTCAATATTTGATAAATCACCTCTACACTGAAATAGGCCAGTGATTGTTGTTTGGGAACTCCCAGCTGTGGTTTTAAAGAACACTGATTTTGAAGATTGGGAAACTAAAGTTCCAAAAAGTGCTGAAATAGCTTGGGAGGAAATCCCAGTTGGATCTGATAAAGGTTGCGTTGCACAGCCTTTGTATACCAAGGTGTTGTAATCAGATGCTGATTTTGTTAGCACAATGAGCTCAAGATTGATAAAGATGAACAGGAAAAGAAAGAGAAAGGAAAAGGAAAAGGGTTTTGTGGGTAAACCCATTTTTGGGGGAGTGTTTGATGGATTGGATTCAAATCATGGTTGATTTTTTGGATGTTTTGAGATTTGGGTTTTGGTAAAGAATTGAGGGTTGTTTTTTGAATCTTTTTACTCAAAATGGGTTCTTGATTTTGGTCTCTGGTGTTTGGGATTTACTTCGCATTTGAATGTGCAGCAGGGGGGAGGGGGGAGGGGGGAGGGGGGAGGGGGGGGAGGCATCTTTAGAAATGATAAAAAAAAAAATATAGTGCATGAAATTAAATAACGAACAAATTATCGGATAAAATATTTTATATCGAGTCATTATTTTTATAAACAAACGTAGCCTAATAGAAAAGAGTTGTACAATGAACATACAACAATACAATTAGTATTAAAAAAAGTAATTTTTTCTTGAAGTGACCATCTTGATTGGATTTAAGAAATCATTTTTTTAGTACTATATGAAGAGAATGTGAACAAAATGGTTGGAATAAATAATTAAAAAGGTTGAAGAAATGCTCTCTAGGTAAAATAGGACAGAAGATGAAGGAATCTGATTGTGTGGGGGAGGCAAGTTTAGGAAGTTTGACTAAGTACATCACACTTTAGTTAGGGTTTTAATCGAGTAAAAATAATTTGTTTTTTATTATTGAACAAAAAACATATCACGCAAAAAGTGGCAATTTTGTTTACTCATAGAGCCTTGCAACAGACCATAAATTTGTAACTTGCATGCAAGTCTTGTGACAAATTCAAGTATCATTATTTATAGCTATGCATTCAACTATATTATTTGGAAATTGGTATTTTTGTATGTGTTTTTAATATTTTTATATAATGAGAAAAAAGTGGGTCCCATTTTTATATAAGAGGAGACTGTGGAAATTTCAAAAACTCGTATGGAAATAATAATGTTCTCCTATTATTTTTATGGTTTGAAGATTCGCTATAACTTACAAGTATAATAAATTCTCATAATAAGTCAGGGTCGGCCCATATGTTAAGTCATTTAAGCAATGACTTGAGACCCTCAAAATTGAGAAGGCCCCGAAATGTCCCAAGAAAGAATAAGTGGATTAACGATATTATCAATTGAAAAGAATATGTTAGAGAAAATTGATTATAAAAGTTTGATCAATAATTTTGCATCTAAAAGAGTAAGAAAAATGAAATTCTAATTAAAAAAATCATAAATATTAATTTAATTTAGGATTAAATAGTTAAAAAAAAGGCATCAGTTGAACATTTGACTTGAGACCCCAAAAAATGTGGACCGACCCTGTTATAAGTACACAATTACAATTATTATTTTTGTTCTGTCGGGTTATACCGTAACTCAACCACGTTAGATTTAAATATTTTTATCTTTTTATTGTTATTGGTGTTTAGATAATGAGCTAATTAATGACTAAGCAAATGTGACAATGAAAGGATTAATTCATGGGTAGAAGGAGCAATTGACCCCCATTGAATTTTAAGGGGGGCGTCAATTTGTACTCCTTTCCTCCTCTATATAACGTGTTTACTTAAAAAAAATTTAATGAATGTCTTAAATTTATCGAGTATTAAATAAAATTTGATTAAGGTTCGTTTAACTATCAAGTTGAGCACGATCTCGAATCAAATTTTAAAATTTATTCATATTTAAATCGTTTATATTTTAAATTGAGCTCGAATCGAATTTTTAGTCGAACGAATACATTCATTTGGATCATTTTAATGCGTTGATCGTAGTATTACTCTTTATTTTTCTTTCTTTCATACTAATGTTTGTTTTTGCATGTGCAGCCACACTTGGTACATAAATAAAGTAATTCAAGAAAAAATTGAAATGAAAAGAAATTAATAACTGTGAAAAATGCGTTAAAAACTTTTTAATAAATCTTTTTATGCATGCAAGTTGTCAGCCGTTAGCACTTTGTTATTTTCTAATGAGACGCGTATCTTTGCATGTAAAGCCGAGACTTATTAATTATATGTATATTATAAATACAAACTTTTTGTATATACACGTTCTTTTTTTCTCATATTGTTTGTCCATTTACACACAAATGACATTTAGATAATGGTATTCCCTCCGTCCCAGGATAAAAATTTTTATTATTATTTTAGGTAGTCCTATGTTATATATTCACTTTCTTATAATAACCAAATTTTTACATATTTTTTTCTATTATGTCCGTAGCATTAAATATCTCATATTTTTCTTATTCTAATTCTCTCTCCATATTTAATGACATTATTATGGATAATTTTATCATTTTATTCCTCTTCTTTATATGCGTGAAAAATCCACAAGGACTTTTATTCTGAGACGGAGGGAGTATTATTTAGGCTTAAATATAAATTATTATCTTAAACTATAAACCATATTCCACTTTAGTTATTCATCTTTCAATTTTGTCAATTAGATGATTGAAATATTAATTTTTTTCACTTCTATTTAATTGAGTCTACCACGTCAGAAATTACTGACGTTGATTGAATACATGATATGTTAGTGCTTATGTGTTAAAATTGAGTCATTTTTCAAATTTTCTTTTATCATTATATACAAGTAATAAGCGCAAAATAGCATATCTGACCCTCCTATTTGTCATATTTTTGCTAAATCGTTCCTTAAACTTATTTTTTAGCACAACTGTTCCTCAATGATGCATTAGTTATGCAAAAGTGTTCCTTTTTTATTTTTGATCAATTTCCGTTAGTCAAACAAGATAGTTTCCGTTAGTCAAATGTTCCCTAAACTTATCATTTTTTTTAAACTTGATCTAATTAATTAAATTATGAACTTGTGCAATAAATAACATAAATGTTAAAAAATAACAAATATTCATTTTATCAAAAAAATTCATACACTTCTTGCTTATGAAATTTCTAAAATGTTAAAATTTCCGTAATATATATTCAAGTACAAATTTTTCTAATTTAAAAATAAATTTTAATGCCCATAAAAAGTGCAAATTAAAACACAAAAAATTATATTTTTTTTCAAATATTAAAATTTATGTAAAACAAACTTAGAAAATACTTGTTACAGAACGAATCTTATAATTCATATAAAAAGTATTAAAAAATATGTTAGTTATGTTTAATCAAAAAAAAATTGTTTCATAAGATTTTAAAATTGAAGGAGATTTCAAAAAATGTGTTTTAGAATTTTGCTACCTAGTTATTTGCTGACAATTATTTTAGTGTAAAATATATGATTACACCGTTTAATATTCTCAACATCTGTTTATGTTGGCCCTTATTAGGGGATTAAAACATCATTGGATATTTGGGGACCTATTTTAGAGTATGTTGACTTTAGTAATCCATGGTCTAGCATTTGTTCTTATTGAATCCGTATGAAAAGCTTTAATTTCTATTGGAGCATGCACAAAGTTTGATTAGATAATTACATGTAATACTTGTATGCCACAATAAATAAAATCCACCTATCAGGTGAGGAATGTCGCTGCTTTTTCATTACAGATCTAGGCGCGGGATCAAATCCTAATTAATCAAAAATTGAAGGAGATTTTAATTTATAATAAAATTGTGCGTAAGATTCGTTTCATAATAATTTTTCTTTAAATTTGTTTTAGTAAATTTTAATATTTAGAAAAAAAATGTAATTTTTTTGTGTTAATTTACACTTTTTATGGGTATTAAAATTTTATTTTTACATTAGAAAATTTTATGTTTGAACGTATATTACGCAAATTTTAATATTTGAGAAATTTAATTAGTGAAAAGTGTATGAGTTTATTTTCTTGATAAAATAAATATTTGTTATTTTTTGACACTTATGTTATTTATTGTACAAGTTCATAATTTAATTAATTAGATCAAGTTGAATGAAAATAAAATTTGGGGAAACATTTGACTAACGAAAAATATTTTGTTTAACTAACGGAAATTGACCAAAAATAGAAAAGGAATACTTTTACACAACTAATGTATCATTGAGGAACAGTTGTGTTAAAAAAAATATTTAAGGAACGCTTTAGCAAAAACATAATAAATAGGAAGGTCAGATATGCTATTTAGTCACAAGTAATAAGCGCAAAATAGTAAATTAATAATAAAACAAAACAATAAACAAAATATAACTAAACCCGTCCTCTCTCTCACTTCAGATTTTGCTTTTTACCAATACCCAAATCTCTCAGCAATTTGTATGCAAGAGTGGGGAATGAGGGTGGAAGGCATCTTTCAGTTTGTATGCAGGAGTGGGGAATGAGACAGGAATAACGCCGGCGAGAGTGGGCTTCGGTGGAGGTGGAGGTGGAGGAGAGAAAGTGCGTGTCGAGGAGAAAAACGCCGGCAACGGCGGAGGGGTGGAGGCGGGAAGAGAGGAGGTCAACAATGAGGATTTTGGTGATGATGAAGCAGACATTTCCGGATTTGTAGAGAGAGGCGGCGGTTCAACGGCAAATCGGAGGTGATCTCGGAGATGGGGACGCGACAACGTCATTTTGGATGGATTGTTTTTGGGAGGGGCAGAAGAAAGTTAGAGAAGGAAGCGTTGAGATGGGGTTGGTGGCTATCAACGATTGTGTGGTGTTTGAAGTTTAAGGTTATAATTTGGTAATTTTTTGAGAGGAAGAGGAATATGAAGTACGGGACATTTGATCTTATTTTTTATTTTATTTTATTTTATTTTGTTTTTGCATTTATGTTTGTTATTAATGTTTGTTCTTGTTATTAAATAAGTTTGAGTTAAGTTTAATTTTTTTTTTTGAATGTATTAATTGATTAAGCTTGTTGGTTATTAAAATAATATTTTTTTAATTACACATAAATATTAGTTTGTCTAGTCAGTTGGCCACATCATCAATTTATGATGTGACAATTTAAATTGGATCGAAGTGGAAAAAAATTAATAGTATAATGATCTGATTGAAAAAATTAAAATGTCAATCATGGAAGTGAAAAAAGGCTAATAGTTTAGAGTAGTAATTTATATTTAAGCCTATTATTTATAAAGTTTGTACCCTTTGTCCGGCTCTCTCCAGCGAACCGGAAGGAACGAACTAAGAACAAATTGGTTATAACGACGGAGCTATAACATAAAAAATCAGTTTTCTATGTTATAACGACGGAAAAAATCGTCGTTATAGCCAAATCGTTCTTAGTTCGCTCCTTCCAGTTTGCTGGACAAACGTACTATGTACCCTTTAACATCAAAAATATAATTTTGATAAAGGTATTACTTTTTTTTAGAATAAGAGAAATGAAATAAACAGAAATAATTATTAGTAGTAATTCTTTTAATCAAATATATAATATGGTGAACCAATCTTATAATCCTATTCAATCTGATGTGTGGTAAATCGGCAGAAAACTTTTGCAATACAGAACATAACTCAAACTTTTGATGTCAGTTTTAGGACAAAGCCTGAAGAAAAAAAACTAAAAAATTAATATCTTCACATGTTAAAATGATATTTTCACATGAGTTTCTCTTGCATAGAGGTGTGACCCACTCACTATTCATCTAAGAGGAATCATGTAGAAATATTAATTTTTTATGTGAAAATATCAGTTCCAAAAAACTATCTTGCCCCTTTTGCAATATAGAACATGACTCAAACTTTTGTTGTCATTTTTAGGATAAAGTCGGAAGAGAAAAAACTAATATATTGATATTTTCACGTGTTAAAATGATATTTACACATGAATCCCTCACACATAGAGATGAGACACACTCACTATTTACGTGAGAGAGATCATGTGAAAATATCAATTTTTTATGTGGAAAAATCAATTCCCAAAAACTATCCTGGTAGACGCAGAAGATCCAACAGGTCAGTTATAGTAACTTGCAAGCCAACAGCAGAACCTCCGGGCCTTGCCCAAAACACAATTATAACTCAAAAACAGCTGAGCATTAAACTGCAGCAGCAGCACCATAATCTGCATGACTTGATCAAAATATAGGTGTGCAAAGGAGGGGAGAATGGCTAGAAATCCAATACCAAAACAAGTGATGACCGCCCATGTAACAACTCGGGTCAAATTCCAAGTCCGGAACAAATTTTAGGTCAAATCCCAAGTCCGAATCGAATCTATCAAAATAAGACCTCAAACTACTGGCCCAATAGTATCTTCTTGGGTCAACTTACCGGCTAGTTTCGTGTCGGACCCTTCGTGTCCCCACCTCCGGCATCAAAATAAGGACTCAAACTACTAGCTCAATAGTATTTTCTTGGGTCAACTTAGCCCACCACAGGCTCACCCAAAAGATCATAACATGAAGGTACTATTGGTAGTAACTTATTTTCTTATATGCAGATAAATTTTTTTCCTATCTTTCGATGTGGGACTGGGGTGTTACAGCCCACAACCTTGCCAGGGCACTTCTAAGGTACCAAAGTACCTAGAGACCTTAGTACTAAAATAGGGATATACCCTAAATCAGAACTCAACTATCACACGAAATTGGGAATGAAAACTGAGGGAAATCAGAAAAGGTGAACCCCCATAATCAAGCTACACAAACTTGATGCAGGAAGGGGTAATAATAGAAGACCTAAAATCCTTTCAAGAATATGTACGGACACAGACAAACACTTGGAAGAAGAAATTACAAGGAACTTAAATGGTCTGGTATATATATGCTTCAAGAGTTTCGCAATACACTTCTGTGATGCTTAACAATTCATTTGGTTTCGGCGGTCATGTAATCAATATGGATTCCACATTTATTTGAAAAAGAAAGTATACTAGTAGGACATAATACATTTTCCCAACATGTTAATTTCAGTAGGGTTGACATTTGAACCGAAATCGATCCGACACTGGTTTTTATGTTGGCCTCACCGGAGCGGTTTTGATGCAAAAAAATTTAGACTGGAACCAATGCGATGTTGTTTTGATATTTGCCTCTAAACCGCTGGTGCATCACATCACTTCTTGAATAAGTGGTGCATCGGTACTTTAACCGCTCTATATATACTTGTTTATTTTAACTATATCTCCATATTTCATATTATTATTACTTTTATATTGTATTATATATTATCAGAGAGTCGCTCAAACATATATTTTAATTATTTTTAACTTTTGCGTATCAAAAGTTAATTTATGAATATTTTTATATGGTTAAAATTATAACGATGTTATCGAAACTTTAATTGAACATACATTCTTATATTACTTGCTAATATTTCTTGATTTATTTTAATGAATATTATTATAATTTGTGTTGTAAAAATATTACACTAATTTAACATATATCAAATAAAAAATATTAGTAATTTTGACCGGTGCAAGTCGGTGCAGTGCTGGCGTACGGTTTGATATAGAAAAATCTTAAACCGCTACTGGTGCGATGCGGTTCCTGTTCAAGATTATTTAAGACCGATACAGTTCCAAATCATAGAAAAACCAAAACCAAAACCGCACCGCATGCCATCCCTAAACATCAAGTTGAAAAAGCACACTAACATATGAAAAGCAATTTCAAGAATACGCACAAACAAAACATTTCAATAGCATAATTACATTGACAGAATTACAGGAAAGCAACAAACTAGTCATGGAGTTCAAAATAGAGAATGGTCGAATTTAGCCAAGGGACTATTATTTAACGAATAATATTACAGACACAAACTATTCTACAAGCATTTTACAAATTGCTGATGTGACATACTCTACCTCAGTATATTGATGAACAAATTGCTTCAATGTAGTCTTCGACCCCACACAATATGCTGAGGTGGAGTATGTCACATCAGCAGTTTGTGAAATAATTTATGCCTCTAACATTTTTCATATTTTACTTGTATCACCGAACACACAGTTTGTATAGCAGTGAGGACTAGCAACATAAATGCAGCAATGAGAGAAATGACAGACCATGGATTGTTGAAATAATTACTTCTCAATATTACCTTCCACCTGAACCACCTTGACTTCCACTTGTGCAGGTAGTCTTTGCTGTATTCGTCCAGATGGCCACAAATTTTAGCAAAATAGAATTGCCTCTGATCCGGTAGAATTTCCTTATAAAGATTGTTAAATAGATCAGCCACTTGTTGACTTTCACCCAAAAAATTCTCAATTATGTTATGTTTAATAAGGAGGTCCACGTCTTTGGGAGTGTTTATTAGGCTGTCCATGAAGATTATGTAGCTAGTTATGTTCTTGGAATGATGCCCACACTGCTCAAAGGCTATTAGATTCCGGAAAAATGTTTCTGACAAATCATTTACCTTCAATCGTTGAATTGTTAGCACACCATCATGCACGGAAAATGATACGTCGAATAAACTATGTCCTGTTCCAACATTGAACTTGACCCCAGCCTCATGTAGTTCACTTGCACTTCGGGTGTATTCAAACTTACCAGAAAGAATTGCTCCTTGGCTTTCACGAGAAGGCTGGTGAAGATATACTAATAACTCAACAAAATGCCTTGCGCGACTACAATTATCAGTCAACCGAAGTCTCTCTGTATTTCCTACATCCTTAAAATATTCACGAGCATAATCAAGAAAGGACATCTGAACATACGAAGAACCTTCCAACAAGTTGAATAGTCCTGCAATGAAACTGATAGGAAGTTGATTCTCAAGTAACAACATGTCGTGCAATATATCATGCAACATCCAACTGTTTTCAAATATTACATCACCTGAGTCTCTCATCCGAAAAGATTGATTCTTCAGGAAGAGCTCAACAATAAAAATACCATCTAACAAAATTATTTCTGAAAACTCCTTGCAGCTAAACTGAACAGTATCTTCATAACAACCACGAACATAACTTTCCTCTTCAGCTGCAAATTTAACCAATTTTCCTATGCTGATTCCTAACCTGGACTTGAAACTCTTTAGGCATCTCAATTTATATGCTTCCATGGCTTGCAATTGGCTTTTTCCATGGTGAAGAGGGCCAATTGAGACTAATCGAGGTGTGTATGCTTCTTCGTTAATTTTGCTATGTTTCTTAGAAATTCTATAGATGCAAACTGTATAGGAATCATCAGGCAGTGTATCCAGCTTCTTTGTAATGGAATGCGTTAAACTGTAAATTGTTTTTTCCAATTTAGACCTTGGCGAATCCTCCACATTGATGTCAGCATCCGTGCTCTCCATTCTTCTGCTGTTTCTCCCATTAACAAGTGTCAAACAATGTTATATAATTTCTATCAGTTTTCAGCAGTACTGACAATTAACTGTGGTATTTTTCCCAGAGTCATAAAAGGTAAAACTTCAAAGAAAACAAAAGGGAGGATTCACAACTCACTTGTATAAAGACTTCAGAATTTAAGATATATTATCTCATTATTCTACTAAATAGTTTACTCTACCATCCAAATCCAGGTTATAATTTTAAATCACTAAACTTATCAGAGGAATTTTCTTTAACTACTCTCCTGTTGATTTTACTCGAAAAATTCCAAAGAATTAAAAAACTTATTCAGGATAGAACACATAGTTCTGGGGACAAGGCATACCTGGCAACGAGTTATCCCATTACAAACTTTGTTTAACATATATCTTGCCCTCCCCCCTCTCCTTTCCTTTTTCTTCAGTTAGATTTAATTCCTTTTATGTACAGGTATATTACTCAGCAGCATGATTTTTTTATTTTTTTTCAAGAACAAACTAATCAAGTTTGGAACACACAGAATGCGAGGGGGAAAGGAAAGAAATATGCAAATGTAATGATTCCCAACTATTCATAAATGATTTATTAAGAGCCGAATACACTTTAATTAACTTCAAACTGTACTAAATATTAGAATTTTCATATATATATATATATATATATATATATATATATATATATATATATAACTAAAACTGTGTTCACAAGGAGATTTCTTAAAATTTCTTTTCCCCTTTCTTTCCATTTTGTTTTCCTCTTCCTTTCCTCAATTGTTTCAAGTTCAAGCATGGACAAGGTTAAAAAGAAATAGAAAAGGAAGAAGAAAAAAGTGTGAAATTTACAGTATTATACTTTCCTGGACATAATTTTAGTATTCTATAAACTTCATTCTCTGTTTTGATAATAATTGCATCAACTGATTTTACCATTACAGATCCAAATCATGGATATATAAGCTAAAAATAAAACAGCACAAGAAATTCAAATTATTCGACAATATGCACAAGGAAAGAGAGAGAACCTGGAAGCTGTGTTTTTCTAGGGAAAAAGGCAGAACTAAGAAATTGGGTTTCTCATATGACAGAGATGGTTATTTTAAACTAAAAAATAAAATGAAAAAGATTGTTTTAGTTACCATGAACTTAAGTTAAGATCATGATAAATTGGTCAATTAATAAATATAATAATAAGATTAAGTCCTTCTGGGGAATATTGTTCTAGCTATATTTTTTTTAGTAACTTTTAAAAAATGTATTGTAGTTATTACAATTGAATTTTTTACAGAAAGCAGTATATTAAGTGTAATTGTCTGTATCCAAATTACACCTAAAATACTGTTTTTTATAAAAATTCTAGTCAGAATAAATACAATACATTTTTTGAGTATTATTAAAAAAACCAAAAAAAAAATGTCGCTAGAATGTCACAAAACCAAACCTATGCCCCCCTAGACTTATTGACTAAGATTACATTCCGACTTGTGTATCGACACTGTATTAATCAACTCAAAATTAATTTTATACTAATCACTCTAAAAAAAGACCGTCATCTTCCTACTTGAATGAATTTAAATCTTTAGCCTGAATGAATTTAAATCTTTACCCAAAAATAAAAAGAAAAGAATTTGAATATAATTTTTGTTATTGCAATTTATTTTTTAATATACATTGTTTTATAATACATATTATCATTTCTGTAATTCAATTTTTTATTGTAACTTTCTTTCACCCTCCCTCAGTTTTCAGTTCCCACCAGATAACATAACAACAAATTTCATTGCAAATAAAGGTATAACTTATAAGAATAATATTATACTAATAAAAAAATGTAAAACATCAAATAGTAAATCTCGCTTCATATATTTGTGTTATTAAATATATATTAAAGAATATTAAGTGAAAAATGTAATGAAATGATCCTCTTCCAGCCTCACAAAAACAAAACTCGTAACTACATTTAAGTTTATAAGAAAAGTATTCCTTCCGTCCTCAAAAAAATGACACCAAGTATATTTATAAGATCCCAACTTTTTAATAAAGATAATTTTTTTTATAAATATAATTTTTAAATATTATAGAATGAATTTGATATAATGTTATAGCTGTGGGTGATATTTATAGATTTTTCAAAGTATGCAAGTTGTTATATAATATTCATTTGGTTGAGAAATATTCGTTTTAACAGGGAATATTCGTACAACGACACAATCATTGGTGGACCCCACAACGAAATTATTGTCGGATTGAAAAAATAACAAAAATTCTTTATAAAAATAACGGTGGAAGTTTTACCGTTAACTGTTGAAACACCCGGTGTTAAAACTACAGTAATACGCGTAATTGCATTGTAAGACCCCGAATTTTATGAAATAAAAGTATTCAATTTTTCTTATAATTACTATTCAGTAAATGGTTAAATTGATAAAAGTTAAAGTTAAGGGTGATATATGAATTTTTTTTTCAAAATACGTAAGTGGTTATAAAATATTCATTGTTATCGGGGAATCTTCGTTTAGTCGTGGAATATTCTTTCTGTCGGGGAATATTCGTACGACGGCGCAGCCATTCGTGGTCCACATAACATAATAACTGTCGAATTAAGAAAACGACAAATTTGAGTTTTTATAAATAACGGCGTAGTTGTTACCGTTAACACTGTTGGAATACCTGGTGGTTAAAATACAGTAATACGCGTAGTTGCACAGTAGCACACGTTATTGCATAGTATTTTTTCAATTATTGATTCTTACGTAAGAAGGCACTACTCAATAATTGTTACAGTAATTTCTGTTCAATATTTTATTTTATTGAATCAATAATTGCTGCGTTGATATTTTATATTATTGTTGTTTCAATAATTGTCACTGCACAGTATATCCATTATCAGTTCAATAATTTATATTATTTGAATAATATTATTAGATAGCATTATTGGCAATGTCTAGAAAGTTCTGTCAAGGAGATGTTTGGTCACCTAATTGCGCTCCAGTAAAGAGAAATTCTTATCGGAAAGCCCCCTCTTTCCTGGGAACGGCCTGGTTGTCATAATTATGGTTCTGCAATATTATTTGTGAATAATTAATTATTGATTTATATGATAAGAAAATATTTATTTGATGTGGATATAAATGATAGATTTATTTATGTGGTTATAAATGAAAGAATTAATGTTGAGGTATTTTATCAGTATTTTGTCAGATTGGAGGTATTAAAAGATCAAATCAGTGTTCTTACAGCTTTATTGTGTGAGTTATAATTTTTAATCTGACCGTTGGATCATTGTGATTTTTGTATATGTTATACATATATAAGTTGAGTATATGTTCACAAATTTTGAACCGTTAAAAATGAACGAATGATTTGTTATGAATTTTAAGAGGTAACTGATTCAGAAATTAGGTTTATAAATAATTTTGGTAGAAAATTCTAGAAATGGGTGGGCCCCACTTTTGGTTGTTGGGAAAGATGGCTGATTTTTGGTGGGTGAAATAGTAGCAGGTAAAGTCATCAGGTAGCAGGTCAAGTCTGCTTCGGCGTGCTAACATTTTTTTATAAATAGAGGGCTAAGTTAGAATTGAAAATCACACCAGAATTCATAAGTTTTCTCTCTTTTTCTCTCTAGATTATCGAGTGTATTTTGTGAGTATTTAGATATTTGGTGAGTTACTATTCATCAGTGCAAGTTTCTTTCAGCGTCATATCCGATATCCAGTCACAAGTGCTGCTCTTTTGAGGTAAGGGGTAGTAAGGGATTTTAAGGGTTGTTATGTTTTTCAGTTTCGTAATTTTTCTGACCTTCAAAAATTTTGAAAAAATTTGAAATGATAATTTGATGAGTTTTCTAGATTGTGTCCAAAAATGGCAATTTTTGGATGTATAAATTAAGAGTTATGAATTTTATGGGAAAAGACTATTTTAAAAGTAAACCCTTATAACTCCTTGTGGTTAACTCTAAAATTGGTGAAATTTTTATTGAGAGTACATGTATATGATAGAAGTATACTCTATCACTACTAGAAATTCGACATATAGCGACGAGCTATAGCAACGGTCGGCACGGAACCGTCGCTATAGGGTATCTATAGCGACGGTCGGCACGGAACCGTCGGTATAAAGGTTTTTTTTTTAAGAAAACCCCTCCCAGTTTCCCCCAAATTCTTCTAACCCTATCCCCAACTCTTCTGAACCCGTCCCCCTCGATATCTCAGACGACAAATTCATCGATGTCTCCAACCATTTATCTTCTCTATCTCCTCCGCCGCCTCCACCGTCTACTTCAACAACTTTCGTAGAATCCATTTCCATCCCCGGTGAAGCCTCTGAATGTCCCATTACTGCATTTTTATCAGCTTTAGGTTTGAGATTATGGAGAGAATGGATGGATTCCTGTATTAGCAGCCTTGAGATCGCGGTTCCTAGTTTTTCCCGCTTGGATTCTGCAGCAAAGGCTAAGCTCTGTTTCGAGCAGTTCACGCATTCTGATATGAACTATACCGGAGCTGGTGTGCTTCCTGCGCATTAGCTAGTCTAATCATACTCTTAAGTGTCTCTCTGTATATTTGTTCTACCAACACTTTCAGGTAATCCAAATCTAAACCCTAGTACTTATAGTTTTCATGTATATGTATAATAGTGTATATGAATTGTTATGTTAATGTTATTACTTTAGAATTTAGATTTTACTGGTAATTTTAGATCTTAGGTTTATGAAATTTGCATAATCATATCATGAGATTTATGTGTTGATATTTATTAATTTCAGGTGAGAAATTGAAAGGTTAGTATCCAAATTGTGTGGTTTGGATTAAATTGGTGGGACTTATGGGTAAAGGAGGGCAGAATTATGGGAAGAGAGAGACTTCAGGGAGCAATACATAGTCGAATAGAGTAGTATTTGCTGCGTGGGTCAAAGATGTTGGGGAATGCGAAGAGAAGTTGCAGGTGAATCGAGATTTTGGATTATGGATTACAAACTTTAGGCTTACTCAGTTTTGAATTACTCTAGACTTGCAGATTATGTATTTATATACTTTCCTTCTCAGATTATGTCTTTGTCCTGTTTTGCAAACTGATTTCCATCTTATACCGGCCTTATACTTGGGTTTGGACAGTGATTTCAAATCTTGCTGAACTGGATGCATCTGTGAGATGATTTCAATCTTAGAACTTGGAACTAACCATTCAAGGTACCAATGAGCTCTGTCTGGGCGCATATCTTGGAGTTTTGAGTCTTTTATTGGAATGTTTTATTTGTTTAGTTTAGCTCATCTTTTTCTAGTTACATCCTGCTTAATACTTTTGTTATATGCATTTGTTTTATCATATGATGTTCAGATTGCATTTCCTTAAAAGTTATTTTGACATGAATGTATACATTCATAGTTTTGTTTATGAAACTCTAGTCAAGTGTACGTTTAATGGTATTAATACACAAGCACGACATAGTATCTTAGAGAATAACTCTTGAGAACAATTACATGTTTTTTGTTATTTTTTTTCCAACTTCACTGTATTAAATCAAAGGAAACTAATGCTACCTGATGACGAAAGAAATGTACTGAGGTGGGAAGCTGGAAATAAAAGGAACCTAATGCTACCTGATGAGGTTCAAGATGGAGTTGTGGTGGAGCTCCATGATCTTTGGTAGGTGCATTCTCTCCCTCTCTCTCTTGAATTTTATAAATTATTCTTCCAATTATGAGGAGATCTCTGGTTGTGTTACATATAAGGCACCATTTATTATTTACTTGAAGTCATGCATAGTGTGAATTAAAATTATATGATTATAGGACATTCATTTTAAAAGTGTCTTAGACATCTTAGAGTTTAACCTTTTGTTTTGACAAGCATTTGATTGACATCCTGACTCCAAATAACTTGACATCCTTTTGTAAAATTATCCGTGTTCTTGACTTCCCTTTTCATGCCTTACGTGTATTAAACTAGAAGGTACTTTACTTTTGATTTAGTCATTGCTCAAATTCTTGTTGACAAATATATAAAAGGATATAAGTATTTGTGAACAACTGTCCTGCTTTTCATTTAATAGGTTCCAAGTTATTATTATTGATTCCATACTGAGTGGAACTGTTATTATACTATGCTTTAATTACTAGTTGTAAGTCCCGACATTAAAAAAGAAACTGAGTAATAGATCAAGTATGGCTCAAATGAAATAAGGGATTTGCTTGAGCTAGTTGACTTCAGGTAGTTTACTGCCCCCACCTGCTCAATCTCCAAATGGTTTGCATAACCAATTTGATTCTTGTCATTTACAACTTAACCTGAAAACTATTGTCTTACTTAAGTGCGGGCTGGTTCTGAGGCTCTCCCTTTCAGAAGTGCATTCAAAAATGTCATCTTTGGCAGGAGTTTTAGTTTAGATATTGAGATAACCCCTAGAGGAATTCAGAATAAGTTGGACCAAGATGGTAAGGCTTTTTCTATTTGAAGCTAAGGGTATTCCTTTGACATAATGTCTAATTTTGAAACTTTCATCTTATCTTGGACACTTGCAAAATGAATATTGTTAACAGATGCAATCGTTGTTCAATTCAAAATATGCTGCCCAAACATAGTTTGAACAACAGTTTATATATAATTGTTGTTTGAACCGTGCGTTAGATTCATATCAATGAATATTTGTCTATTTTATGTCTTCGTTTTTGTGTCCTGAATAAGTGATTGGTCTCTTACTTGGATTAGAATTTGAGAACAAAATTGCTTGGTCTCTTGTGAGGATCTAACATATTGCGTTACATAGCTGTTTCTAGACAATATAAAAAGTAATACATATTACATGTGACCTCCGTTTCTATTTCTGTTCTCTAACATATTGCGTTACATAGCTGTTTCTAGACAATCTGTATTTCAGTTGCTTATATGGTAAGATTTCCAGCCATGTGACTGTTAAATTATGGCTAGAAGTGATTATGAATCAATAGTATTTTCCTTTTGTAGGCAGATGTTGTTTGATAACAATAAAAGGGCAGCAGTGATTAGTTGGATAACAGGTCTCTTTTCTGCATCACATGTCTTTTATTGTTTGATAACAATAAAAGGGCAGCAGTGATTAGGCAGATGTTGTTTGTAGGCACGTTTTCTTCTCAAAAAGTACATATTTGAGGCATGTTGAAACTATAACTTCTGCATTTCTTATGAGATATCTAACCTTTTCTAATATGTTATTCTTCTTGTTTCAGGTTTCAGTTGCTCTTTTACTATTTTGTCCTGTTTACATGATAGATTTTCTTCTGAGACAGTAAAGCTACTTCCAAAAATGGAACAACGTTCACCATATTCGAGTTCAGATTGTAAAAGTTATTAATCTTGTAATGTGAATATTAATTTTGGAACAGCGTTCACCATATTATGTAATTTTGTAATGTGAATGATTATGTAAAAGTTATTAATTATTTAACTATTATATTGTAATGTTGTAATGTGAATGATTTTAAATGATGTATATAATATTTTTTATATTTTATTTTATATTGTATTTGTGTTTGTTGAATAAATGTGCATTATTAATTAATTTTTTTTAAATATGAAAAGGCTATAGCGACGGTCATCGACCGTAGCTATAGTGTTCTATAAAACATATCTCTATAGCGACGGTCACCGAGCGTCGCTATAGACATCTATAGCTACGGTCATGACCGCAGCAATAACTCTCAAATACCGTTAGTAAAGAGCAAATACACGATTTTGCCATGACCTATAGCTAGGGTCGGTGACCGTCGCTATAGGCTAAAAGACCGTCGCTATAGGCTTTACCGACGGGTTCTATGGCGACGGTCGGCGACCATCGCTAAAACTTTTAGCGACGGTCTTTTGGCTTATAGCGACGGTCCGGCGACCGTCGCTATAGGCTGATTTTTTAGTAGTATATAAATTTCAGAATTTTTGGATAAAAATACAATTTTTGATAAATATCTAAATATTCGGCTGTTTTAGCCATATGAAAAATAGTAAATGATTTTTAAAAATTCTTAGAAAAATATATGTTCAATATGGGACTATATTCTACTAAATCTCATAAAAGAAAATTTGTTTGTACTGATTTGGTATTTTTCATGGAAATGGACTAGTTATAAGTAAATGAATTAAATATGTTATGTGAAGTAAGAAAATTAGAAAATAGGATTTTATGGCTTGAGAATCCTATATGAGGTATATGCAGATTTTTTATGAGGGTTTTGGTTATTGGCGATGAGATCTTATGAGTTTGGAGTTTTAGGATGATTAAATGTATTATTTAATAAAGTGTAAACAATTAAAATAAATTATTTATAAGTTTAAGAAATGTTATTTCAATATCATTATACCGAAATATTGGTATAGATTTTATTGTGAAATTTTTACCTTTTTGTGTCGAGTTTACTATTCATGAGTTACTATTCACGAGTTACTATTTATGAGTTACTATTTACGAAGTTACTATTCATGGGTTACTATTCACGAGTTACTATTCATGATAAAATTGGTTTCTTTTTTTAACCAAATTATAATTGATATATGAATATTACTCTTGAGATTAAATCTAGATGTTTTGATTATATTGATTTTACTATTATATATAACATTTTTACAACCCTAATGATGATATTTCTATTTGACTTGAGTGTAAAGATGGGTAAATTTTTGGTATGATCATGACTATGGGTTCCTTTTGGCCAGTAGTGCAAAGTTGAATTGTTGACTAGTATGATCATGACCATTGAATTTATAATTGAATATCTTTAGCTTAAGTACAAGGGTGAAATGATCAACATGGTTATAATGATTGTTTATATAAATTCTGAAATGATTATATATTTATAATTAAAATGGTTATAATATGAACTGTTAATAAATATATTTGGCCTGTAGTGCAAATATGAACTGTTGAGGAATATCTTTGGCCTGTAGTGCAAAGATGAATTGTTGATGAATATCTTTGGCCCGTAGTGCAAAGATAACCTGTTGTTGAATATCTTTGGCCAGTAGTGCAAAGATGTACTGTTGACGAATATTATTGGTCCGTAGTGCAAAGATGAATTTATTAGTATGATTATGAACAGGAACTGTGATTTGGTATAATCATGATCTTTGATGTTTCAGGTAAAGAAATGTGATGAAAATTATCTTCGTCCTGAATGCGAAGAGGAATTTAGAATCACAATTATGATTATGAGTTATTTATATGATTGTGGACTAGAACTGTTGATTGATGTTACATGGATAAAATATTGTTGATGGATTTTTGACATGGAGAAGATAATAGATTTTATGGTCTATTTGACTCTTCTAATGAATTGCTCGTTCCGCTGCAACTATGGTTGAAATTTTTTATCATCTACTATATGTTCTAAATCTCTGATTTATTACTGTTGAAGGCTATTGATAATTTATTTACCTTTACTCATGATATTCTTTACTGGACTAGTTGTGCTCACCCTTCTGTTTCACAATTCCTTTCAGGTAATAAGAGTGTAGCTGGGTCGAGCGGGGGTAACAGGGGAATAGAACGGTGGTCATCATTTAGTAGTTATATGTGGTGAATCAAATAGGGTGAGGCGAACCCAACGTTGGAAGGGTGTTTTGTCACTATCATACAAGATGTCTAATGACATACAACCTCATGTCATCATAAGACACGGTTGTGCACATCCACTTGCTGAGTATATCTACGAGCACTACCTATATAATCTTGGTGTTTGTTTGAAGTATAATTCTCAATTAGAGACAGTGGAGATAATGATATGTCAAGAGAAGACTTACCATTAGAAAGAATATGATAGTTATCTTCTTATTTTTCTTTGGGGTCTATTGGGTCAACCAAGAATAATTCTGTGGACATATGATATGTATCATAACCTAGATGCATGGCCTCTCATGTACGAAGGTTTCCTTGAGCACTTCCCAAAAATATTAATTTCTAAAACAATTTTTGAATATATATTTATGTAAGGTGCCATTGTGACGTGCTATCCAAGGTTGGGATGAGAGTCACAGTTGGTATATATTTGTATCAAAACTCACAGCATATGTGTTGTTGTATTTTGCACGACAATTGTTGTAATAAAGTTGTAGTTATTTTTTGTACCATATATTTGGCGACTCAAAATAGGTTGGGTAAAATGGACCTATTTTGGGGTTGTCACATGCATAGTAGCACACAATATTGATTATTGGTGCTTACGTGAGAAGTCACTCAGTTTTGTTCAATTATTGCTACAATAATTGCTGCATAGTATCTCACGTTATTTGATTCAATTATTGTCAATATTTATATATTATTAAATCAATAATTGTGAGACCCTAGATTTTATGAATAAAGATTTAAATTTCTCGAAATATTTTTTTGAATATTATGGAGTAAATTTGATATAATGTTATAGTTGTGGGTAATATTTATAAATTTTACAAAGTACGCAAGTTGTTATATAATATTTGATTGGTCGGGGAATATTTTTTTTGTCAGGAAATATCCGTACGACGGTACAATCATTGGTGGACCCCACAACAGAATTATTATCGGATTGAGAAAACGACAAAAATATTTTATGAAAATAACGGCAGAAGTTTTACCGTTAATACTGTTGAACTACTCGGTAGTAAAAGTACAGTAATACGCGTGGTTGCATAGTAGCACACGGTATTGATTATTGAGGCTTACGTGATAAGTCACTCAGTTTTGTTTTATTGATATTATTAATGTAATAAAACAGAAAAGCTTTTTATATAAAACAGAATACTTTTATAAAGTTATTCGTTTTATTAAGATAATAGTAAAATCTTTTTATATAAAACAGAATATGTAAGACCCCAAATTATTAATAAATAAAATTTAATTTCCTCTATTTATTATTCTGAAATAGTAAGAGTTGATTTGATTAATGTGGTTAGTTATGGGTAAAATACGTAAATATTTTAAATAAACAAGTGGTCCTAAAATATTCATTGTTGTCGGGGAATATTTGTTTGGTCGTGGAATATTCTTGTTGTCGGGGAATATTCGTACGACGGCGCAGCCTTTTGTGGGCCCCATAACAGAAAACGATTGGATGAAGAAAACGACAAAAATAAGTTGTTTATAAATAACGGCGTAGTTGTTACCGTTAATACTGTTGGAATACCCGGTGGTTAAAACACGGTAATACGCGTAGCACACGGTATTGCACCAATTATTGATTCTTACGTAAGAAGGCACTACTCAATAATTGTTACAGTAATTACTGTTCAATATTGTATTTTATTGATTCAATAATTGCTGCGTTGATATTTTATATTACTGTTGTTTCAATAATTGTCACTACGCAGTATTTTTTATTATCGGAGCAATAATTCATATTATCTGAATAATATTATTAGATAACATTATTGGCAATGTCTAGAAAGTTCTGTCTAAGGAGAGGTTTGGTCATCTAATTGCGCGCCAGTAAGGAGAGATCCTTATTGGAAAGCCCCCTCTTTCCTGGGAACGACCTGGTTGCCAGTACTGTGATTCTGTAATATTATTTGTGTATAATTAATTATTGATTTATATGATGAGGAAAATATTAATTTTATGTGGATATAGATGGAGAAAATTTTTAATGTGACAATTGTTGAAAATTAATATTTTATCTTTTTCTGATAAAATAATTCATTTAAATATATTATTTTAATAATATATTGATGGTGATATTTTTACAATAAATGTGGGATATATGAGTACATGACGAGGAAGAGTATTTTTGTGGCATTAAATGATTATCACATGTTTTGTGTGTTGGTGGACACAATTCTTGACCGAAAATTTATTATTGACTGTAAAATTATTCGTTTGTGGATTTCGGACAATTTCTGTTTGGAATTTGGAAAAACTTTCTTCTGCAAAGTTGTAGAGAATTGAATTTCCTATAAAAACTCGCGAGATTCGAATTTTCTGACAAAAGGGCTATTTATTATTAATTATTGAAGTTCTGAAGTTCCGAAATAATTGATTTTTGGAAGTTTTAATTATTATTTTTAAGAAAAACGTTTTTTTCAATTGAGGGGCATGTGTTAAATGGTTGAAATCAGCTGGTGGTGTGCTTAGGAATTTTGTTTATAAATAATATTATTATATTCAATTTTCTGCTTTGGTGTTCTAAGCATTTTCCTATAAATAGGGTGCTTAGGTTAGAATTGAAAAACACACCAGAAACACAAGTTTCTCTCTATTTCTCTCTCTATATCGAGCGTATTCTTGTGAGTATTTGATACTTTGAGTGTTGCTATACGGTGCAAGTTTCCTTCAGCACTATATCTAGTATTCCAGTCAGAAGTACCGTCTTTCCGAGGTAAGGGATGTTATTTCTTCTTAAATGATATAATTTTCTTCAATATCATTATGCCGAAGTATTGATCTGAACTTTTTATCAAATTTAGAACTTTTCATGTCGGGATTACTATTCATGAGTTACTATTCACGAGTTACTATTCACCGAAAAATGAAATTTTCTTCTTTTCGTCCAAAATATCTATTCTGGATACTAGCTTTGATTGTATCCATATTTTGATCATTCTTGAATTTTACTCCACTATGATTATTTATAAGGTATTTCTGGACATGGAATAGCTGAAATACGAATTCTTAACATTTATTATTTTGTTTCACTGGATTCGTTTCCTTAAAAAATATTTTTCATCATTCTCAGTTCTAAATGATGACATAAATGAATATCTTTGGCCTGTAGTGCAAAGATTAATGATTTCTGATGAATATCTTTGGCCCGTAGTGCAAAGATGAACAGGTGTTGAGGTGAACATGACCAACTGATGAATATCTTTGGCCTGTAGTGCAAAGATGACTATTTGATTCAAGATATTTATTGATTGATATTACAGGGATAAAATGTTGATGATGTGCTTTTAAATTCATAGATAATCGTAGATTTCATTCTCTACGTAACTTCTCTATGAATTATTATTTTCCGCTGCGAATATTGATTTAAAACTTGTTGTCTATTGTATTCTATTAAATTTTTCCCTGTTGAAGACTAAAGATAATTTGTTGTATATTATCTTAGTCATAATATTCTTTACTGGGCTAGTTGAGCTCACCCTTTTCCTTGTTGTTCCATTTTCTTCTCAGGAGGCGAGAATGTAGCAAGTACTAGTCGGGGTATGGAATGAAGGTTCTAGGAAGTTGTTTTAGTAGTCCTCACTGTGACAACCCCAAAATAGGTTCATTCCACCCAACCCATTCTGAGTCGTCAAATACATGGTACAGAAAACAACTACAACTTTATTACAACAATTGTCGTGCAAAATACAACAACACATATGCTGTGAGTTTGGATACAAATATATACCAAATGTGACTCATGTTCCAACCGTGGACATCACCTCACAATAACACCTTACATAAAGGTATAGTCAAAAACTGTTTTAGAAATTAGAATCTTTGGAAAGTGCTCAAGGAAACCTTCGTACATGGGAGGCCACGCGTCTAGGTTATGATAGATATCATATGGCCACAGAATTATCCTTGGTTGACCCAATAGACCCCAAAGAAAAACGAGAAGATTACTATCATATTCTTCCCAATGGTGAGTCTTCTCTTGACTTATCATTATCTCCACTGTCTCTAATTGAGAATTATACTTCAAACAAACACCAAGATTATATAGGAAGTGCTCGTATATATACTCAGCAAGTGGATGAGCACATCCCTGTCTTATGATGACACGAGGTTGTATGTCGTTAGACATCTTGTATGATAGTGGCAAACCACCCTTCCAACGTTGGGTACACCTTACCTATTGGATTCACCAAATATAACTACTAAATGAACTTTTCTATACTGCTTCGGGAGAACATCCACAGCTAGAGACCACTGTTCTATTTCCCCGTTACCCTCGCTCGACCCAGCTACACTCTTATTACCTGAAAGGAATTGTGAAGCAAAAGGGTGAGCACAACTAGCCCAGTAAAGAATATCATGACTAAAGATAATTAAATTATCAGTAGCCTTCATCAATAATAAATCAGAGATTTAGAACATATGGTAAATGATAAAAATTTCAACCATAGTTGCAGCGGAACGAGCAATCCATTAGAAAAGTCAAATAGACTATAAAGTCTATTATCTTCTCCATGTTAAAAATCCATCAACAATGTTTTATCCCTGTAACATCAATCAACAGTTCCTTTCCACAATCATATGAATAACTCATAATCATAATTGTGATTCTAAATTTTTCTTCGCACCCAGGACGAAGAATATTTTCATCACATGTCTTTACCTGAGACATCAAAGATCATGGTTATACCAAATCACAGTTCCTGTTTATAATCATACTAACAAATCCATCTTTGCACTACGGGCCAAAGATATTCATCAACAAACCATCTTTGCACTACGGGCCAAAGATATTCAACAACAGTTCATCTTTGCACTACAGGCCAAAGATATTCATCAACAAACCATCTTTGCACTACAGGCCAAAGATATTCAACAACAATTCATCTTTGCACTACAGACCAAAGATATTCATCAACAGGCCATCTTTGCACTACATGCCAAAGATATTCATCAACAATTCATATTTGCACTACAGGCCAAATATATTCATATCTCAAAGAAATATATAATCATTTCAGAATTTATATAAACAATAATTATAACCATGTTGATCAATTCACCTTTGCACTTAAGCTTAAGATATTCAATTATAAATTCAATGGTCATGATCATACCAGTCACAATTCAACTTTGCACTACAGGCCAAAGAGAACCCTAGTCATGATCATACCAATAATCTACCCATCTTTACACTCCAGTGAAAGAGAATTTCAACATCAGGGTTATAAAAATGTTATATATGATGATAAAAATAATATGATCAACATATAGTTTTAATCTCAAGAGTAATATTCGTAACTCATGAATAGTAAATCGTGAATAGTAACTCATAAATAGTAACCCCGACACAAAAGATAGAAATTCCACAATAAAATATATACCAATATTTCGGTATAATGATATTGAAAGAATAACATTTCATAAATTTATAAACAATTTATTTTAATTATTTACACTTTACTAATTAATGCATTTAATCATCATAAAATGCCAACTCTTACAATTTCATCATCAATAATCAAAACCCTCATAAAAAATCTGCATATACCTCATATAGGATTCTCAAGTCATAAAATCCTATTCTCCAATTTTCTTACTTCACAAAACATATTTAATTCATTTACTCATAACTAGACCATTTTTATGAAAAATACCAAATCAGTCCCAAAAATATTTCTTTTCTGAGATTTAGCATAATATAGTCTCATAGTGAACATATATTTTTCTCAGAATTTTTAAAAGTCATTTACTATTTTTCATATGGCCAAAACAACCGAATATTTAGACATTTATCAAAAATTATACTTTTGTCTAAAAATTTTGAAATTTACAGAGTATACTTCTATCATATACATGTACTCCCAATAAAAATTTCATTAATTTTGGAGTTAACCGCAAGGAATTATAAGCGGTTACTTTTAAAATAGTCTTTTCCCGTAAAATTCATAACTCTTAATCTGTACATCCAAAAATCACCATTTTTGGGCACAATCAATAAAACTCATCAAAATATCATTTTAAATTTTTCCAGAATTTTTGAAGATCAGAAAAATTACGAAACTGAAAATCATAACAACCCTTAAAATCCCTTAATATCCCTTACAATCCCTTACCTCAAAAGAGCAGTACTTCTGATCGGTATAAGGCTGAAGGAAACTTGCACTGATGAATAGCAACTCACCAAGTATCTAAATACTCACAAAATACACTCAATAATCTAGAGAGAGAAAGAGAGAAAGCTTATGTTTCTGGTGTGATTTTCAATTCTAACTTAGCCCTCTATTTATAGGAAAATTTTGGTAGGTTTGACCTGCAACCTGATGGCTTTACCTGCTACTATTCCCACCCACCACATTTGAAATATAATTCAGCACATTTCTTCACCAACCACAAGTGGGGCCCACCAATTCTAGAATTTTCCACCAAAATGATAAACTCCGAAAATTCAACAATTTCTGAACCAGTCATCTCGTAAAATTCATAATAAATTATACGTTCATTTTTAACGGTTCAAAATTTGTGGACATATACTCAACTTATATATGTATAACATATCCAAATATTACCACGATCCAACGGTCGGATTAAAAATTATAACCCCCGCAAAATATCTCAAAAACCCTGATTTTTAATACCTCCATTCCAACAAAAATACTGATAAAAACCTCAACATTAACTCCTTCATTTTTAACCACAAAAATATATCCCTCATTTATATCCATATAAAATAAATATTTTCTTATCATATAAATCAATAATTAATTATTCACAAATAATATTACAGAATCACATTTATGACAACCAGGCCGTTCCCAGGAAAGAGGGGGCTTTCCAATAAGAATTTCTCCTTACTGGCGCGCAATTAGGTGACCAAACCTCTCCTTAGACAGAACTTTCTAGTCATTGCCAATAATATTATCTAATAATATTATTCAAATAATATGAATTATTGATCTGATAATGGGAAATACTGTGCAGTAACAATTATTGAACAACAATAATATAAAATTTCAACGTAGCAATTATTGAATCAATAAAATAAATTATTGAACAGTAACTACTGTAACAATTATTGAGTAGTGCCTTCTTACGTAAGAATCAATAATTTCAAAAATATTGTGCAATACCGTGTGCTACTGTGCAATAACGCGTATTACTGTATTTTAACCACCAGGTATTTCAACAGTGTTAACGGTAACAACTACGCCGTTATTTGTAAAAACTCAAATTTGTCGTTTTCTTCATCCGACAGTTATTCTGTTATGGGGCCCACAAATGGCTGCGCCGTCGTACGAATATTCCCCGACAGAAAGAATATTCCACGACCAAACGAATATTCCCCGACAACAATGATTATTTTATAACCACTTGCTTATTTTGAAAAAAAAATCATATTTCACTCATAACTTTAAACTTTTATCAATTTAACCATTTACTGAATAGTAATTATAAGAAAAATTGAATACTTTTATTTCATAAAATTCGGGGTCTTACACTCACCATTTTTTTTTGTAAAGTATTGTACCAATAATTGTAATGAGGACTTATTTGAGTGTGGATATTGTCTAGATGACAATATTTGTATTTACACTCACAGTTTTTATGTTGTATTAATAAAGTTGTAGTTGTTTCTGTACCATGTTATTGACGACTCAGAATGGGTGTTGTATACCTGTTTTGGGGGCGTCACAGTTGGTATCAGAGCTTAGGGATATGATCTCTGGCGGAGATCGAGGAATAGAACTAGGAAGGGAGAGACGAGTAAATCCTTCGCTAGTGTGTCCTACCTAAGCTTATTTGTTGGTCGGTCATAATATATGGATATTATGTGATTTGTTAATTTGTTAAATTAACCCTTGTTTTATGGCAGTATTTGAGAATGTCGACTGAAAATGTTAACAGTGGAGTAAATGAAACCGTGGAGACACCTGTACTCACCAACGAGGAGAATGTGCAACAGGCTGGCAATGTTCCTCCTGTGAACAACACCACTGAGCAGACGATGAACGATGAGATGTTTAGAAGCTTTTTGCGATTCATGCAAAACCAGACGAAAGAGATTCCTGTTCAAAATATAGGAAGAAACAATGGCAACGCACAGCTGGTCACAGCCAAGCAGTTCAAAGAGTTGAGACCACCAGAATTCTGGGGAAAGCCAAATCCGATTAAGGCGGAGACATGGGTCAAGCAAATTACCAAGATATTTGATGTCTTGGGATGCACGGAGGAACAGAAGGTTCCATTCGCCACCTTTATGTTCCGTGGCGAGGCAGACTACTGGTGGGAATCTGTGAAGCGTACCCATCCAGCCGCACTCAGCATGTCTTGGGAGACATTTCAGAAACTATTCAATGACAAGTACTTTCCTGAAAGTATTCGTCATATGAAGGAGGTAGAGTTTATTAGACTGGAGCAGAATAACATGACGGTGTCCCAGTACGAGGCGAAGTTTGCAGAGTTGTCCAGGTTTGCACCTCATTTGGTGGAGAATGAGGAACGTATGACACGGATGTTTCTGAGAGGTTTGAAACCCGGCATACGTTAATATCTCATTTCTCATAAATTTTCTCTCTATTCAGATGTTGTCAACAGGACCCAATTGTTGGAGCGAGATAATGAGTACGGTCAACCGAGGGACCACAACCAGGATCATATCGGTGACAACAGTCATCAGAACAATGATAACCAGCGGAGAAAGAAAAGTACAGACAAGAACGGCAACCACTCTGGTGGTAATCGTGGCTATGAAAATAGAAGAAGCGAGTCGGGAGGAGATTTTAAAAAGAGGAGATTCAACAATGATAATACGAAGACGTCAGCACCAGCAGCAATTGGTTCCAAGGGAGGAGAACGACCACCGGTATATTCTATAAATGTGGAAAAGAGGGACATATCAGCCCAAACTGTCCACAACAGTTCAAGGTATGCTATAATTGTGGAAAGGAAGGACATATCGCTCGAGATTGTACGATAGCGAAACCAAGTTCAGCGGGGACGGTGACTCAAAAGGTTGCCCCAGAAAAGTCAAAGTCAACGGTTCCTGGAAGAGCGTTTGTCGTGACTGGTCAACATGCGAGGAACCCAAACGAGGTGATCACGGGTAAGCTAATCATAAATTCATGTGAAGTTTATACCTTACTAGATACCGGTGCTACCCATTCATTTATTTCTCCTGCTTGTGCTCAACGTTTAAACTTGACTCCAGAGAAATTAGACTTTGATTTATCTGTGGAGACTCCGTTAGGGAAAACTTTCATCACATCCATTGTTTATAAATCTTGTTTGATCCAAGTTGGCACCATCACCTTACCTGTTGACCTTATCTCTTTAAAGATACTTGCATTTGACGTGATTTTAGGAATTGATTGGTTAACTACTCATCATGCCAAAATTGATTGTTTTCGTAAGGTGGTTAGTTTTTATATTCCTAATCAACCTGTTGTTCGAATTCAAGCAACAAAGCCATTAAAATCAATCACTGTCATATCAAGTCATAAAGCCATTCGTTTATTGAAAAACGGATGTCAAGCTTTCCTAGCCCATGTTATGGATTTGAATAAAGACACGTCAAATTTGAATAATATTCCTGTTGTTAGTAACTTTCCTGACGTATTTCCTGAAGAACTTCCCGGTCTACTCCCAGAACGTGAAGTTGAATTCTTTATTGATCTTGAACCTGGTACAAAGCCCATTTCTAAAACCCCATATCGAATGGCTCCTATTGAACTTCAGGAGTTAAAAGTCCAACTACAAGAGTTGTTGGACATCGATTTCATTCGTCCTAGTACATCTCCTTGGGGTGCTCCTGTTTTATTTGTAAAGAAGAAAGACGGGAGTATGCGACATTGTATCGATTATCAGGAATTAAACCATGTCACCATCAAGAATAGGTATCCGCTACCTCGTATTGATGACCTGTTTGACCAGTTACAAGGAGCACAATTCTTTTCAAAAATCGATCTTCGTTCTGGATATCATCAGCTGAAGGTTAAAACTGAGGATATTCCGAAGACTGCCTTTAGAACTCGGTACGGGCATTATGAATTCTTAGTCATGTCTTTTGGATTGACTAATGCTCCTGCGGCTTTCATGGATATGATGAACCGAGTATTCAAGGATTATTTGGATCAGTTCGTTGTTGTCTTTATTGATGACATCCTCATATATTCCAAAAGCCGTGAAGATCATGAGCACCATTTGAAGCTGGTACTCCAAAGGCTGCGTGAAAACAAGCTATATGCTAAGTTGAAGAAATGCGAGTTCTGTCTTGAGGAAGTAGCATTCCTAGGGCACGTGGTGTCAAAACATGGAGTATCTGTGGACCCGGCGAAGATTGAAGCAATACAAAGCTGGGAGCAACTGAAGACGGTGACCGATGTACGTAGCTTTCTGGGCTTAGCTGGTTATTATCGGAGATTCGTAGAAGGGTTTTCTCGAATCGCTACCCCGTTAACTCAGCTGACTCGGAAGGATATCAAATTCGTATGGAGCGAAGAATGCGAGAAGAGTTTCCAAGAGCTTAAGAGGAGACTCATTTCGGCACCTGTTCTGACAATACCATCTGGTTCGGATGGATTTGTTATCTACAGCGATGCTTCAGGCAAAGGATTAGGATGTGTTCTCATGCAACGTGGGAAAGTCATAGCCTATGCCTCGCGACAACTTAAAGAATATGAGAGGAATTATCCTACTCATGATCTAGAGTTGGCAGCAGTCGTTTTCGCACTAAAGATCTGGAGGCACTATCTATATGGGGAGAAGGTGGAGATATATTCAGACCATAAAAGCCTCAAATATTTCTTCACTCAAAAAGAACTCAACATGCGGCAACGACGTTGGCTCGAGCTGTTGAAAGATTACTACCACACTATTCAATACCATCCTGGAAAAGCAAACGTGGTAGCTGACGCGTTGAGTAGAAGATCATATGCAGGAACGAGTGCGATGATGTTAAGTATACGCGTAGAACCAACTTTAATCGATAAAGTTAAAGTTGCTCAAGCTACAGACCCGGAGCTGATGCGTATGAAGAAGAAAGTGCAAGAAGGTGCTATTCCAGAAGTAAGAATCGATGAAGAAGGAATACTTCGAGTCCACTCCAGACTTTGTGTTCCTAACGATTCTGATTTAAAGTATAAGATCATGATGGAGGCACACAATACACCATTTGCAATCCATCCTGAAAGTACTAAAATGTATCGTGATCTTCGACATACATTTTGGTGGAACAATATGAAGAGAGAGATTGCAAAGTTTATCTCGAGCTGTTTAACTTGTCAACGTGTAAAGGCGGAGCATCAAGTACCAAAGGGTCCATTGCAACCACTTGAGATTTCGAAATGGAAGTGGGAACACATTACCATGGATTTCGTTATGGGTCTTCCCACTGTTTCTCAAGGCATAAATGCTATTTGGGTTATAGTTGATAGATTAACCAAGTCTGCTCATTTCTTGCCGATACGGGAGACTTATTCCCTTGAACGTCTTGCTAGTATGTACGTGAATGAGATTGTAAGGTTGCATGGCATGCCAGTATCCATAGTTTCGGATCGTGACCCAAGATTCACTTCAAGATTTTGGGTTAGCTTGCAAAAAGCTATGGGCACGGATTTACGGTTTAGTTCGGCATACCATCCTCAAACGGACGGGCAATCAGAGAGGACTATTCAAACTCTTGAAGATCTATTAAGACTTTGTGTCCTAGATTTCAAAGGAAGTTGGGATAAGTACCTACCATTGGTAGAATTCTCCTACAACAACAGTTATCAGGCAAGTATAGGTGTGGCTCCCTTTGAAGCATTGTATGGACGAAAGTGTCGCTCTCCAGTATGTTGGGATGAGGTGAGAGAAGCAACGTTGTTGGGACCAGAGTTGGTACGAATGACTACAGAGAAGATCCAAACGATTCGACAACGTATACAAACGGCACAGGATCGACAAAAGAGTTATGTGGATCTTCATCGAAAGGACGTGGAATTTGAAATTGAGGATCATGTATTATTACGTGTAGCTCCATGGAAAGGAGTTACAAGATTTGGGAAGAGAGGAAAGCTCAATCCACGATTTATTGTTCCATTTCAGATTCTTGACCGAGTAGGAAATGTGGCCTATAGACTTGCGTTACCTCCAAGTATGTCTCGTGTTCATAATGTTTTTCATATATCTGTGCTTCGTAAATATGTGAAAGACCCGAACCCTGTTATTGAGTTAGAACCGGACGAGATAGCTGAAGACTTAACGTACGAGGAGGTACCTGTCAAGATCATGGATAAGAAGGAGCATGTCCTACGCACGAAGGTCATACCACAAGTTAAAGTTTCTTGGAGAAACCATGATATTGAGGAAATGACCTGGGAGTTGGAAACGAAAATGAAAGCGAGGTATCCTCATCTTTTCGAAACACCAGGTACGTATGTCAATTTCGAGGACGAAATTTCATAAGGAGGGGTGGTTGTAAGACCCCAAATTATTAATAAATGAAATTTAATTTCCTCTATTTATTATTCTGAAATAGTAAGAGTTGATTTGATTAATGTGGTTAGTTATGGGTAAAATACGCAAATATTTTAAATAAACAAGTGGTCCTAAAATATTCATTGTTGTCGGGGAATATTTGTTTGGTCGTGGAATATTCTTGTTGTCGGGGAATATTCGTACGACGGCGCAGCCTTGTGTGGGCCCCATAACAGAAAACGATTGGATGAAGAAAACGACAAAAATAAGTTGTTTATAAATAACGGCGTAGTTGTTACCGTTAATACTGTTGGAATACCCGGTGGTTAAAACACGGTAATACGCGTAGCACACGGTATTGCACCAATTATTGATTCTTACGTAAGAAGGCACTACTCAATAATTGTTACAGTAATTACTGTTCAATATTGTATTTTATTGATTCAATAATTGCTGCGTTGATATTTTATATTACTGTTGTTTCAATAATTGTCACTACGCAGTATTTTTTATTATCGGAGCAATAATTCATATTATCTGAATAATATTATTAGATAACATTATTGGCAATGTCTAGAAAGTTCTGTCTAAGGAGAGGTTTGGTCATCTAATTGCGCGCCAGTAAGGAGAGATCTTATTGGAAAGCCCCCTCTTTCCTGGGAACGACCTGGTTGCCAGTACTGTGATTCTGTAATATTATTTGTGTATAATTAATTATTGATTTATATGATAAGGAAAATATTAATTTTATGTGGATATAGATGGAGAAAATTTTTAATGTGACAATTGTTGAAAATTAATATTTTATCTTTTTCTGATAAAATAATTCATTTAAATATATTATTTTAATAATATATTGATGGTGATATTTTTACAATAAATATGGGATATATGAGTACATGAGGAGGAAGAGTATTTTTGTGGCATTAAATGATTATCACATGTTTTGTGTGTTGGTGGACACAATTCTTGACCGAAAATTTATTATTGACTGTAAAATTGTTCGTTTGTGGATTTCGGTCAATTTCTGTTTGGAATTTGGAAAAACTTTCTTCTGCAAAGTTGTAGAGAATTGAATTTCCTATAAAAACTTGCAAGATTCGAATTTTCTGACAAAAGGGCTATTTATTATGAATTATTGAAGTTCTGAAGTTCCGAAATAATTGATTTTTGGAAGTTTTAATTATTATTTTTAAGAAAAACGTTTTTTTCAATTGAGGGGCATGTGTTAAATGGTTGAAATCAGCTGGTGGTGTGCTTAGGAATTTTGTTTATAAATAATATTATTATATTCAATTTTCTGCTTTGGTGTTCTAAGCATTTTCCTATAAATAGGGTGCTTAGGTTAGAATTGAAAAACACACCAGAAACACAAGTTTCTCTCTATTTCTCTCTCTATATCGAGCGTATTCTTGTGAGTATTTGATACTTTGAGTGTTGCTATACGGTGCAAGTTTCCTTCAGCACTATATCTAGTATTCCAGTCAGAAGTACCGTCTTTCCGAGGTAAGGGATGTTATTTCTTCTTAAATGATATTATTTTCTTCAATATCATTATGCCGAAGTATTGATCTGAACTTTTTATCAAATTTGGAACTTTTCATGTCGGGATTACTATTCATGAGTTACTATTCACGAGTTACTATTCACGAGTTACTATTCACCGAAAAATGAAATTTTCTTCTTTTCGTCCAAAATATCTATTCTGGATACTAGCTTTGATTGTATCCATATTTTGATCATTCTTGAATTTTATTCCACTATGATTATTTATAAGGTATTTCTGGACATGGAATAGCTGAAATACGAATCCTTAACATTTATTATTTTATTTCACTGGATTCGTTTCCTTAAAAAATATTTTTCATCATCCTCAGTTCTAAATGATGACATAAATGAATATCTTTGGCCTGTAGTGCAAAGATTAATGATTTCTGATGAATATCTTTGGCCCGTAGTGCAAAGATGAACAGGTGTTGAGGTGAACATGACCAACTGATGAATATCTTTGGCCTGTAGTGCAAAGATGACTATTCGATTCAAGATATTTATTGATTGATATTACAGAGATAAAATATTGATGATGGGCTTTTAAATTCATAGATAATCGTAGATTTCATTCTCTACGTAACTTCTCTATGAATTATTATTTTCCGCTGCGAATATTGATTTAAAACTTGTTGTCTATTGTATTCTATTAAATTTTTCCCTGTTGAAGACTAACGATAATTTGTTGTATATTATCTGTAAGACCCCGAATTTTATGAAATAAAAGTATGCAATTTTTCTTATAATTACTATTCAGTAAATAGTTAAATTGATAAAAGTTTAAAGTTATGGGTGAAATATGAATTTTTTTTTTCAAAATAAGTAAGTGGTTATAAAATAATCATTGTTGTCGGGGAATATTCGTTTGGTCGTGGAATATTCTTTCTGTCGGAGAATATTCGTACGACGGCGCAGCTATTTGTGGGCCCCATAACGAATAACTGTCGGGTGAAGGAAAACGACAAATTTGAGTTTTTACAAATAACGGCGTAGTTGTTACCGTTAACACTGTTGGAATACCCGGTGGTTAAAATACAGTAATACGCGTTATTGCACAGTAGCACACGGTATTGCATAGTATTTTTGAAATTATTGATTCTTACGTAAGAAGGCACTACTCAATAATTGTTACAGTAATTACTGTTCAATATTTTATTTTATTGATTCAATAATTGTTGCGTTGATATTTTATATTATTGTTGTTTCAATAATTGTTGCTGCACAGTATTTTTCTTTATCAGATCAATAATTCATATTATTTGAATAATATTATTAGATAACATTATTGTCAATGTCTAGAAAGTTCTGTCTAAGGAGAGGTTTGGTCATCTAATTGCGCGCCAGTAAGGAGAAATCCTTATTGGAAAGCCCCCTCTTTCCTGGGAACGGCCTGGTTGTCATAAATGTGATTCTGTAATATTATTTGTGAATAATTAATTATTGATTCATATGATAAGAAAATATTTATTTTATGTGGATATAAATGAGGGATATATTTTTGTGGTTAAAAAATGAAGGAGTTAATGTTGAGATTTTTATCCGTATTTTTGTCGGAATGGAGGTATTAAAAATCAGGGTTTTTGAGATATTTTGCGGGGGTTATAATTTTTAATCCGACCGTTGGATCGTGGTAATTTTTGGATATGTTATACATATATAAGTTGAGTATATGTCCACAAATTTTGAACCGTTAAAAATGAACGTATGATTTATTATGAATTTTACGAGATGACTGGTTCAGAAATTGTTGAATTTTCGGAGTTTATCATTTTGGTGAAAAATTCTAGAATTGGTGGGCCCCACTTGTGGTTGGTGAAGAAATGTGCTGAATTATATTTCAAATGTGGTGGGTGGAATAGTAGCAGGTAAAGCCATCAGGTTGCAGGTCAAACCTACCAAAATTTTCCTATAAATAGAGGGCTAAGTTAGAATTGAAAATCACACCAGAAACATAAGCTTTCTCTCTTTCTCTCTCTATATTATGAAGCATATTTTGTGAGTTTTTAGATACTTGGTGAGTTGCTATTCATCAGTGCAAGTTTTCTTCAGCATCATATCCGATATCCAGTCAGAAGTACTGCTCTTTTGAGGTAAGGGATATTAAGGGATTTTAAGGGTTGTTATGATTTTTAGTTTCGTAATTTTTCTGACCTTCAAAAATTCTGGAAAAATTTGAAATGATATTTTGATGAGTTTTCTTGATTGTGTCCAAAAATGGTGATTTTTGGATGTATAGATTGAGAGTTATGAATTTTATGAGAAAAGACTATTTTAAAAGTAACCGCTTATAATTCCTTGTGGTTAACTCCAAAATTGATGAAATTTTTATTGGGAGTACATGTATATGATAGAAGTATACTCTGTAAATTTCAGAATTTTTAGACAAAAGTACAATTTTTGATAAATGTCTAAATATTCGGCTATTTTGGCCATATGAAAAATAGTAAATGACTTTTAAAAATTCTGAGAAAAATATATGTTCACTATGGGACTATATTATGCTAAATTCCAGAAAAGAAATATTTTTGGAACTGATTTGGTATTTTTCATGAAAATAGTCTAGTTATGAGTAAATGAATTAAATATGTTATGTGAAGTAAGAAAATTGGAAAATAGGATTTTATGGCTTGAGAATCCTATATGAGGTATATGCAGATTTTTGATGAGGGTTTTGGTTATTGATGATGAAATCTTAAGAGTTGGCATTTTATGATGATTAAATGCATTAATTAGTAAAGTGTAAACAATTTAAATAAATTGTTTATAAGCTTAAGAAATATTATTCTTTCAATATCATTATACCGAAATATTGGTATGGATTTTATTGTGGAATTTCTACCTTTTTGTGTCGAGTTACTATTCATGAGTTACTATTCACGAGTTACTATTCACGAAAAATTGGTTTCTTTTTCTAACCAAATTATAGTTGAGTTATGAATATTACTCTTGAGATTAAAACTATGTATTGATTATATTATTTTATTATCATATATAACATTTTTATAACCCTGATGTTGAAATTCTCTTTCACTGGAGTGTAAAGATGGGTAGATTATTGGTATGATCATGACTAGGGTTCTCTTTGGCCTGTAGTGCAAAGTTGAATTGTGACTGGTATGATCATGACCATTGAATTTATAATTGAATATCTTAAGCTTAAGTGCAAAGGTGAATTGATCAACATGGTTATAATTATTGTTTATATAAATTCTGAAATGATTATATATTTCTTTGAGATATGAATATATTTGGCCTGTAGTGCAAATATGAATTGTTGATGAATATCTTTGGCATGTAGTGCAAAGATGGCCTGTTGATGAATATCTTTGGCCTGTAGTGCAAAGATGAACTGTTGTTGAATATCTTTGGCCTGTAGTGCAAAGATGGCTGTTGATGAATATCTTTGGCCTGTAGTGCAAAGATGAACTGTTGTTGAATATCTTTGGCCCGTAGTGCAAAGATGGTTTGTTGATGAATATCTTTGGGCCGTAGTGCAAAGATGGATTTGTTAGTATGATTATAAACAGGAATTGTGATTTGGTATAACCATGATCTTTGATGTTTCAGGTAAAGACAGGTGATGAAAATATTCTTCGTCCTGGGTGCGAAGAAAAAATTTATAGTCACAATTATGATTATGAGTTATTCATATGATTGTGGAAAGGAACTGTTGAGTGATGTTACATGGATAAATATTGTTGATGGATTTTTAACATGGAGAAGATAATAGACTTTATAGTCTATTTGACTCTTCTAATGGATTGCTCGTTCCGCTGCAACTATGGTTGAAATTTTTATCATTTACCATATGTTCTAAATCTCTGATTTATTATTGATGAAGGCTATTGATAATTTAATTATCTTTAGTCATGATATTCTTTACTGAGCTAGTTGTGCTCACCCTTTTGCTTCACAATTCCTTTCAGGTAATAAGAGTGTAGCTGGGTCGAGCGAGGGTAACGGGGAAATAGAACGGTGGTCTCTAGCTGTGGATGTTCTCCCGAAGCAGTATAGAAAAGTTTATTTAGTAGTTATATTTGGTGAATCCAATAGGGTAAGGTGTACCCAACGTTGGAAGGGTGTTTTGCCACTATCATACAAGATGTCTAACGACATACAACCTCGTGTCATCATAAGACAGGGATGTGCTCATCCACTTGCTGAGTATATATACGAGCACTACCTATATAATCTTGGTGTTTGTTTGAAGTATAATTCTCAATTAGAGACAGTAGAGATAATGATAAGTCAAGAGAAGACTCACCATTGGGAAGAATATGATAGTAATCTTCTCGTTTTTCTTTGGGGTCTATTGGGTCAACCAAGGATAATTCTGTGGCCATATGATATCTATCATAACCTAGACGCGTGGCCTCCCATGTACGAAGGTTTCCTTGAGCACTTCCCAAAGATTCTAATTTCTAAAACAGTTTTTGACTATACCTTTATGTAAGGTGTCATTGTGAGGCGATGTCCACGATTGGAACATGAGTCACATTTGGTATATATTTGTATCCAAACTCACAGCATATGTGTTGTTGTATTTTGCACGACAATTGTTGTAATAAAGTTGTAGTTGTTTTCTGTACCATGTATTTGCGACTCAGAATAGGTTGGATGGAATGGACCTATTTTGGGGGCGTCACATTTGGTATCAGAGCTTAGGGATATGATCTCTGGCGGAGATCGGGGAATACAACTAGGAGGGGAGAGATGAGTAAATCCTTCGCTAGTGTGTCCTACCTAAGCTTATTTGTTGGTCAGTCATAATATTGGGATATTATGTGATATGTTAATTTGTTAAATTAACCCTTGTTTTGAAGCTGTATTCTAGAATGATATCTGAAATACAGGAGATGAGCAATGGAGAAATCATGATGATCTGAGAGATGGAATCTGAAATGAAAGCAAGGTATTCTCAACTCTTTGAAATACCAGGTACGTAAATTTCGGGGACGAAATTTCATAAGGAGGGGAGATTGTAAGACCCCGAATTTTATGAAATAAAAGTATTCAATTTTTCTTATAATTACTATTCAGTAAATGGTTAAATTGATAAAAGTTTAAAGTTATGGGTGAAATATGAATTTTTTTTTCAAAATAAGCAAGTGGTTATAAAATAATCATTGTTGTCGGGGAATATTCGTTTGGTCGTGGAATATTCTTTCTGTCGGGGAATATTCGTACGACGGCGCAGCTATTTGTGGGCCCCATAACGAATAACTGTCGGGTGAAGAAAACGACAAATTTGAGTTTTTACAAATAACGGCGTAGTTGTTACCGTTAACACTGTTGGAATACCCGGTGGTTAAAATACAGTAATACGCGTTATTGCACAGTAGCACACGGTATTGCATAGTATTTTTGAAATTATTGATTCTTACGTAAGAAGGCACTACTCAATAATTGTTACAGTAATTACTGTTCAATATTTTATTTTATTGATTCAATAATTGTTGCGTTGATATTTTATATTATTGTTGTTTCAATAATTGTTGCTGCACAGTATTTTTCTTTATCAGATCAATAATTCATATTATTTGAATAATATTATTAGATAACATTATTGGCAATGTCTAGAAAGTTCTGTCTAAGGAGAGGTTTGGTCATCTAATTGCGCGCCAGTAAGGAGAAATCCTTATTGGAAAGCCCCCTCTTTCCTGGGAACGGCCTGGTTGTCATAAATGTGATTCTGTAATATTATTTGTGAATAATTAATTATTGATTCATATGATAAGAAAATATTTATTTTATGTGGATATAAATGAGGGATATATTTTTGTGGTTAAAAAATGAAGGAGTTAATGTTGAGATTTTTATCCGTATTTTTGTCGGAATGGAGGTATTAAAAATCAGGGTTTTTGAGATATTTTGCGGGGGTTATAATTTTTAATCCGACCGTTGGATCGTGGTAATTTTTGGATATGTTATACATATATAAGTTGAGTATATGTCCACAAATTTTGAACCGTTAAAAATGAACGTATGATTTATTATGAATTTTACGAGATGACTGGTTCAGAAATTGTTGAATTTTCGGAGTTTATCATTTTGGTGGAAAATTCTAGAATTGGTGGGCCCCACTTGTGGTTGGTGAAGAAATGTGCTGAATTATATTTCAAATGTGGTGGGTGGGAATAGTAGCAGGTAAAGCCATCAGGTTGCAGGTCAAACCTACCAAAATTTTCCTATAAATAGAGGGCTAAGTTAGAATTGAAAATCACACCAGAAACATAAGCTTTCTCTCTTTCTCTCTCTATATTATGAAGCATATTTTGTGAGTTTTTAGATACTTGGTGAGTTGCTATTCATCAGTGCAAGTTTTCTTCAGCATCATATCCGATATCCAGTCAGAAGTACTGCTCTTTTGAGGTAAGGGATATTAAGGGATTTTAAGGGTTGTTATGATTTTTAGTTTCGTAATTTTTCTGATCTTCAAAAATTCTGGAAAAATTTGAAATGATATTTTGATGAGTTTTCTTGATTGTGTCCAAAAATGGTGATTTTTGGATGTATAGATTGAGAGTTATGAATTTTATGAGAAAAGACTATTTTAAAAGTAACCGCTTATAATTCCTTGTGGTTAACTCCAAAATTGATGAAATTTTTATTGGGAGTACATGTATATGATAGAAGTATACTCTGTAAATTTCAGAATTTTTAGACAAAAGTACAATTTTTGATAAATGTCTAAATATTCGGCTATTTTGGCCATATGAAAAATAGTAAATGACTTTTAAAAATTCTGAGAAAAATATATGTTCACTATGGGACTATATTATGCTAAATCCCAGAAAAGAAATATTTTTGGAACTGATTTGGTATTTTTCATGAAAATAGTCTAGTTATGAGTAAATGAATTAAATATGTTTTGTGAAGTAAGAAAATTGGAAAATAGGATTTTATGGCTTGAGAATCCTATATGAGGTATATGCAGATTTTTGATGAGGGTTTTGGTTATTGATGATGAAATCTTAAGAGTTGGCATTTTATGATGATTAAATGCATTAATTAGTAAAGTGTAAACAATTTAAATAAATTGTTTATAAGCTTAAGAAATGTTATTCTTTCAATATCATTATACCGAAATATTGGTATGGATTTTATTGTGGAATTTCTACCTTTTTGTGTCGAGTTACTATTCATGAGTTACTATTCACGAGTTACTATTCACGAAAAAATTGGTTTCTTTTTCTAACCAAATTATAGTTGAGTTATGAATATTACTCTTGAGATTAAAACTATGTATTGATTATATTGATTTTATTATCATATATAACATTTTTATAACCCTGATGTTGAAATTCTCTTTCACTGGAGTGTAAAGATGGGTAGATTATTGGTATGATCATGACTAGGGTTCTCTTTGGCCTGTAGTGCAAAGTTGAATTGTGACTGGTATGATCATGACCATTGAATTTATAATTGAATATCTTAAGCTTAAGTGCAAAGGTGAATTGATCAACATGGTTATAATTATTGTTTATATAAATTCTGAAATGATTATATATTTCTTTGAGATATGAATATATTTGGCCTGTAGTGCAAATATGAATTGTTGATGAATATCTTTGGCATGTAGTGCAAAGATGGCCTGTTGATGAATATCTTTGGCCTGTAGTGCAAAGATGAACTGTTGTTGAATATCGATGGCCTGTTGATGAATATCTTTGGCCTGTAGTGCAAAGATGAACTGTTGTTGAATATCTTTGGCCCGTAGTGCAAAGATGGTTTGTTGATGAATATCTTTGGCCGTAGTGCAAAGATGGATTTGTTAGTATGATTATAAACAGGAATTGTGATTTGGTATAACCATGATCTTTGATGTTTCAGGTAAAGACAGGTGATGAAAATATTCTTCGTCCTGGGTGCGAAGAAAAATTTATAGTCACAATTATGATTATGAGTTATTCATATGATTGTGGAAAGGAACTGTTGAGTGATGTTACATGGATAAAATATTGTTGATGGATTTTTAACATGGAGAAGATAATAGACTTTATAGTCTATTTGACTCTTCTAATGGATTGCTCGTTCCGCTGCAACTATGGTTGAAATTTTTATCATTTACCATATGTTCTAAATCTCTGATTTATTATTGATGAAGGCTATTGATAATTTAATTATCTTTAGTCATGATATTCTTTACTGAGCTAGTTGTGCTCACCCTTTTGCTTCACAATTCCTTTCAGGTAATAAGAGTGTAGCTGGGTCGAGCGAGGGTAACGGGGAAATAGAACGGTGGTCTCTAGCTGTGGATGTTCTCCCGAAGCAGTATAGAAAAGTTTATTTAGTAGTTATATTTGGTGAATCCAATAGGGTAAGGTGTACCCAACGTTGGAAGGGTGGTTTGCCACTATCATACAAGATGTCTAACGACATACAACCTCGTGTCATCATAAGACAGGGATGTGCTCATCCACTTGCTGAGTATATATACGAGCACTACCTATATAATCTTGGTGTTTGTTTAAAGTATAATTCTCAATTAGAGACAGTAGAGATAATGATATGTCAAGAGAAGACTCACCATTGGGAAGAATATGATAGTAATCTTCTCGTTTTTCTTTGGGGTCTATTGGGTCAACCAAGGATAATTCTGTGGCCATATGATATCTATCATAACCTAGACGCGTGGCCTCCCATGTACGAAGGTTTCCTTGAGCACTTCCCAAAGATTCTAATTTCTAAAACAATTTTTGACTATACCTTTATGTAAGGTGTCATTGTGAGGTGATGTCCACGATTGGAACATGAGTCACATTTGGTATATATTTGTATCCAAACTCACAGCATATGTGTTGTTGTATTTTGCACGACAATTATTGTAATAAAGTTACAGTTGTTTTCTGTACCATATATTTAGCGACTCAGAATAGGTTGGATGGAATGGACCTATTTTGGGGGCGTCACATTTGGTATCAGAGCTTAGGGATATGATCTCTGGCGGAGATCGGGGAATACAACTAGGAGGGGAGAGATGAGTAAATCCTTCGCTAGTGTGTCCTACCTAAGCTTATTTGTTGGTCAGTCATAATATTGGGATATTATTTGATATGTTAATTTGTTAAATTAACCCTTGTTTTGAAGCTGTATTCTAGAATGATATCTGAAATACAGGAGATGAGCAATGGAGAAATCATGATGATCTGAGAGATAGAATCTAAAATGAAAGCAAGGTATTCTCAACTCTTTGAAATACCAGGTACGTAAATTTCGGGGACGAAATTTCATAAGGAGGGGAGATTGTAAGACCCCGAATTTTATGAAATAAAAGTATGCAATTTTTCTTATAATTACTATTCAGTAAATAGTTAAATTGATAAAAGTTTAAAGTTATGGGTGAAATATGAATTTTTTTTTCAAAATAAGTAAGTGGTTATAAAATAATCATTGTTGTCGGGGAATATTCGTTTGGTCGTGGAATATTCTTTCTGTCGGAGAATATTCGTACGACGGCGCAGCTATTTATGGGCCCCATAACGAATAACTGTCGGGTGAAGGAAAACGACAAATTTGAGTTTTTACAAATAACGGCGTAGTTGTTACCGTTAACACTGTTGGAATACCCGGTGGTTAAAATACAGTAATACGCGTTATTGCACAGTAGCACACGGTATTGCATAGTATTTTTGAAATTATTGATTCTTACGTAAGAAGGCACTACTCAATAATTGTTACAGTAGTTACTGTTTAATATTTTATTTTATTGATTCAATAATTGTTGCGTTGATATTTTATATTATTGTTGTTTCAATAATTGTTGCTGCACAGTATTTTTCTTTATCAGATCAATAATTCATATTATTTGAATAATATTATTAGATAACATTATTGTCAATGTCTAGAAAGTTCTGTCTAAGGAGAGGTTTGGTCATCTAATTGCGCGCCAGTAAGGAGAAATCCTTATTGGAAAGCCCCCTCTTTCCTGGGAACGGCCTGGTTGTCATAAATGTGATTCTGTAATATTATTTGTGAATAATTAATTATTGATTCATATGATAAGAAAATATTTATTTTATGTGGATATAAATGAGGGATATATTTTTGTGGTTAAAAAATGAAGGAGTTAATGTTGAGATTTTTATCCGTATTTTTGTCGGAATGGAGGTATTAAAAATCAGGGTTTTTGAGATATTTTGCGGGGGTTATAATTTTTAATCCGACCGTTGGATCGTGGTAATTTTTGGATATGTTATACATATATAAGTTGAGTATATGTCCACAAATTTTGAACCGTTAAAAATAAAGTTGTATTAATAAAGTTGTAGTTGTTTCTGTACCATGTTATTGACGACTCAGAATGGGTGTTGTATACCTGTTTTGCGGGCGTCACAGAATACTTTTATAAAGTTATCTATTTTATTAGACAATAATTAGAATATATTATATTTTATTATGCATAGTATTTGCATTGTGCCTGCATAATATTTGCATAGTAAAATTTTTTATAAAGTTATTCATTTTATTAGATTATAAATAAAATATATTATATTTTATTTAAAAGATTTTACTTTAAATATGGACCGTCAGATTAAAGTAAATCAATCTAGACCGTTCATGAGTTAGTTACTATGCAGTCCATTTTTTTATAAATAGAAGCTCATTCCTTCATTATTTTCTTACGAATTCACTGAAACTTTAGAGAGAGAAACTATAGAGAGAAAGAAGAAAAGTATTCTGCTACTTCACTACTCCGATATCAAGTTTCTTTTACGGTAAGGGATATTATTTTTTGTACTCGTAAAGGGTATTCTTTCTTTCTTATTCGTGAAGAGAACTTCTGTTATTTCATTCTTTATTATTTTGCTGGAATAACCAGTATACGCGGACTACCCTATACTTGGTGACATTCTTCTATTATTCTGTCTTTATTATTATTATGTTGAAATATCCTGTCTGTGCGTTTTACGCCGGACCTGATTCCGTTTTTATTATAATTTTGTTGGAATATCCTGTCTGTGCATTTTACGCCGGACCTGGTTCCGTCTGTATTATTTTGTTGGAACATCCTGTCAGTGTGAATTTCGCCTGACCTGGTTCCGTTACTTATTATTCTGTTGGAATAACCTGTCTATGCAAAGTGCCGCATGAATGGTGATTTCTTTTGTTATTCCATTCGTTATTATACTCAGTTGGTTAAACTTTTGACTTCTATACTCCATGAAATTAGTGGAATATCTTTGATATTTGTACTTCATCCAGTATCTTTTCATGAAAATATTCTTTTGAGCATTCTTGAATTTTACTCCACAAAGCAGTATCATGTTGACAATTTGGACGTTATTAGTTCCTAGATAAATTAATTCTTGAACTTGTTTTATTGAATTCTTATATCATTGTCATCATCCTCATGTATATATATTATGTTGAAAGTCATCTGTGGCATGTTGTGCATAGATGGACTTGGTATGATTATGACCAGGAATTATTCGGTGTAATCATGACCGTAATGTTTTAAATGATGTGAAAAAAATCCTCATTGACCCGTAGTTCATTGATGGATAGTTGTTGGCATGATCATGACCAGTAATGAAAACACAAATATTCTTGGCCCGTAGTGCATGGATAATTGTGGTCGTGATACTAAAAAATATCCTTGGTGTAAGACCCCAACTTATTAATGAATAAAATCAAATTTTCTCTAAATATTATTGTGAATAATAAGGTGTTAATTTAATATAATACTTTGGTTATGGGTGAAATGTGCAAATTTTGTAAATTAAACAAGTGGTTATAAAATATTCATTTTATCGGGGAATATTCGTTTGGTCGTGGAATATTCTTTCTGTCGGAGAATATTCATACGACGACGCAGCTATTTGTGGGCCCCATAACAGAAAACGATTGGATCAAGATAACGATAAAAATTATATTTTTCTAAATAACGGCGTAGTTGTTACCGTTAACACTGTTGGAATACCCGGTGGTTAAAATACAGTAATACGCGTAGTTGCACAGTAGCACACGGATTGGACATTATTTTTAAATTATTGATTCTTACGAAGGAAGGCACTACTCAATAATTATTACAGTAGTTACTGTTCAATATTTTATTTTATTGATTCAATAATTGCTGCATTGATATTTTATATTATTGTTGTTTCAATAATTGTCACTGCACAGTATTTCCCATTATCAGATCAATAATTCATATTATTTGTATAATATTATTAGATAATATTATTGACAATGTCTAGAAAGTTCTGTTTAAGGAGAGATTTGGTCATCTAATTACGTGCTAGTAAGGAGAAATCCTTATTGGAAAGTCCCCCCTTTCCTGAGAACGGCCTGGTTGTCATAAATGTGATTTTGTAATATTAATTTTAAATAATTAATTATTGATTCATATGATAAAAAAATATTTATTTTATGTGAATATAAATGTTGAATATATTTTGTGGTTAAAAATGAAGGAGTTAATGTTGAGGTGTTTTATCAGTATTTTTTTTGGAATGGAGGTATTAAAAATCAATTAGGGTTTTTGAGATATATTGCGGCGGTTATAATTTTTAATCCGACCGTTGGATCGTTATGATTTTTGGATATGTTATACATCTATAAGTTGAGTATATGTCCACAAATTTTGAACCGTTAAAAATGAACGTATGGTTTGTTATGAATTTTAAGATATGACTAGTTCAGAAATTGTTAAAGTTTCGGAATTTATCATTTTAGAAGAAAATTCTAGAATTAGTGGGCCCCACTTTTGGTTGGTGAGAAGTGTTGATGAGTGAGTTTTATACACATAAATTGGATACATTCGGGCTTATTTTATTGTTGTTCTCAAGTCTTTTAGAATAGTTTTTAAGTGTTTGTGTCCATTCATGCATGTTTTACATTGTTTTGTAGGAATTGGGACAAAAGGTACTTGGATCGACGTTCGGGGTGGCTAGATTCGCGTTTTCGGCTTACCATTTACATAGCAGTCACTTCAGAGCCAATTTGAGTATTTCTACGGACCTTATTTCGAAAAACTTAAAGAATGAAAGTTGTAGATCTACTTCTCCTCTTTTTGGATCATCTTGAATTATCGAAATCGGAGTTCGGACGAAGACGTTATGGCCATTTTTCCAAAGGACGTCGGAGTAGAAAATGTTAGAAAAAGTGGCAGCGCCGGGGCGCTAATTTCAAGGTAATTTACAGCGCCGGGGTGCTATAAGGCAGAATACCAGCGTCGTGCCCAGCGCTGGGGCGCTGGGGAAAGGCTTGGTGATGGCCTGGACGCGTTTTGGGCGAAATTTGACACCTTTTTGACTCCAAATTGGATTGGGTTTGTTCCTAACTTAAAAATTTGACTTGTAACCTATAAATACATGATGGGAGGCATAAAATAAAGGGAGATTACATAGCTTAGACTAGATTAAACACTCCATTAGATTAAACATTAACCCTAGTTCTTATTAGTTTTGGAGATTGAAACAACTTGGAGATCATTGAAGATCAAGAGCAAGAGCAAGAGGGGAGCATCAGATTTGCTGACAACAAATTCTATTATCTTCTCTTATTATACTTTTATCTTTTAATGTCTATTCAATTGTGGATTCTTGGTTTTAATTCATTAATTATGAACTAACTCTTTTATTAAGATTTCAATTGAACTTTTTATGGCTATAAATTAGTTATTTGATTTATTCCAATTATTTGTGTTGAAGTAAATTGTTCATCTTGCTTTGAGCTTATTGATTAATTATCTGATCAATAATTACCGTGTTACTCTAGAAGGAATTGAGAAAGGAATTCTAGGGTTAGAACTGGGCTTGGTGACATGTGACTTAGTTATTTGCACAGTGAATAATTAGGTTTGTGAATAGAATGAGAATATCTATTTGCCGCATGTAACATAAGAGGAATTGGGTTTGTAGCGAGTTTAATTCAATTGTTTTGCATAGAGATATAGCAAAATTAATTTGGGTTAAATAGAAGGCAATTGATCACTCGAGAGAGGGCTTTTGGCATTTGAGAATTCCTGTTAACAATTCAGTAGATATAATAATTGGGATAGTTGAATAATTGATTTATAATTCATAATTAGGGATATTGGAGTCTTAATTCTTATTTATCTGAATTTCATCAATTCTTAGTTGTTAATTTGCTTTCTTTTAGAATAATCTTTTTGTTTTGTTTAATTTAGTTTTCTTAAATCTAGAAATCACAATTATTGGTTGTTTAAATAAAATTGATTTGGTTAAGAGTTAGTATTTGGTAATTTTTATTAAATAATTCCTCGTGGGAACGATACTCTACTTTCACTTTATTACTTGTTGACCGTGTATACTTGCACGTATTCATTGATTGCGAAATCAATCAACAAGTGTGCTGAAATTTTTATTCAAATATGGTGGGTGAGAATAGTAGCAGGTAAAGCCATCAGGTTGCAGGTCAAGTCTGCTTCGGCGTGCTAACATTTTCCTATAAATAGAGGGCTAAGTTAGAATTAAAAATCACACCAGAATTCATAAGTTTTCTCTCTTTCTCTCTCTATATTATTGAGCGTATTTTGTGAGTATTTTGATACTTTGAGAGTTGCTATTCAGCACAAGTTTCATTCAGCCTCATATGCGATATTCTGATCAGAAGTACTGTTTGTTTGAGGTAAGGGATATTATTCTCTTCTTAAATGATATTATTTTCTTCAATATCATTATGCTGAAATATTGATATAAACTTTTTATCAAATTTAGAACTTTTTATGTCGGGTTACTATTCACGTATACGATACTATTCACGTATACGGCACTATTCACGAATACGACACTATTCACCGAAAAATAAAAATTTTTCTTTTTATCCAAGATGTCTATTATGGTTACTATCTTTGATTGTATCCATATTTTGATCTTTATTTTTGAATTCTCCTTCACAATTGGTTATTATAGAGTATTATTGCACTTGGATAAATTATAATACGAATCCGTAATATTTGCCCTTCTGTCTCATTGGATTCGTTTTCTTTAAGATAATTTTTCATCATCCTCAGTCCTAAATGATGATATTACTGAATATCTTTGGCCTGTAGTGCAAAGATGAATGATTCACTGATGAATATCTTTGGCCCGTAATGCAAAGATGAATAGGTGTTGAGATGAACATGACCGACTGGTGTTACAAATGAATATCTTTGGCCTGTAGTGCAAAGATGAATATTTGATTCAAGATGTATATTGACTAAGATAATATACAACAAATTGTCATTAGTCTTCAACAGGGAAAATCTGATAAAATATAATAGGCAACAAGTTTTAGATCAACAAATGCAGCGCAAACAACAATCCATTAGACGAGTCACGTAGAGAATAAATTCTACTATCTTCTAAGATTTAAAAATCCATCATCAATAACAACAATTAATATACATCTTTAATCAAATATTCATCTTTGCACTACAGGCCAAAGATATTTATTTGTATCACCAGTCGGTCATGTTCATCTCAACACCTGTTCATCTTTGCACTACGGGCCAAAGATATTCATTTGTTAATCATTCATCTTTGCACTACGGACCAAAGATATTTAGTAATATCATCATTTAGGACTGAGGATGATGAAAAATATTTTAAAGAACGAATCCAGTGAGACAGAAGGATAAATATTAAGGATTCACATTTCAGTTTACCCAAGTTCAATAATACTCCATAATAAACTATAGTAGAGTAAAATTCAATAAAGAAGATCAAAACATGGATTTAATTTCAAGAATAAGGGTCACAACAAATAACCTGGAAGAAAAAAAAATTTAATTTTTTTTTGTGAACAGTACCTGTGAACAGTACTCGTGAACAGTACCCGTGAATAATAACTGTGAACAGTACTCGTGAACAGTAACTGTGAACAGTACCCGTGAATAGTACCCGATCATGAAAAGTTCTAAATTTGATAAAAAGTTCAGACCAATATTCCTATAAAATGATATTAGATGAAACGAAATTTCTAATCATTTCAGGAATTATAGAAGCAATACTTACCACAGTAAGTTCAAATTTAGAGAATACGAAATGAAATAATATCCCTTCCATACTATGGAGTATGAAAGAAAATAATATTTCTTACGAGTATTGAAATAAAATAATATCATTTACCTTGGTAGAAACTGGATTTGAGTGGAATATCGGATATTATTCTGAGAAAATCTTGCAGAAAAACTTCGCTCAAAATATTCTTATACTCAAGAAAATACTCACAATACTATAGAATAAGAATTTCTGAATTTAAAAACGGTGTCATGAGGAAGGAGGGGTTACCCCCTATTTATAGCAACGGAAGGAGAAAAGTTAAGCAGATTTGCCTAACTTTTCTGCCTAACTTCTCTGCCTAATTTTTAAGCCTAACTTTCCTTATTTCAATGGTTGGGGCCACACTAAAACTTTGCAGGCAATTCAATTCATAAATTCCTAACTTTTCTCATTTCAATGGTTGGGGCCACACTTTGAAAAATGAGTTGCAGGAAAGAAAAGGAAACCAGCCAGCTTTGAAAAATAAAACAAGGCATGACTCATCTTTGAAAAAACAACAATGCTCCTGTAATACATTTGAAAAATTAAGAATTTGCAGGCAACTTTCTCACCCACCATTTCCACCAACCAAACCATGTTACCAACAAGGTATTCAAAAACATCTTGCTTACTTCCGTTTCTAATTACCACATGCTTATATAGTATAATACTATTATTATTAAACAATTATTATACAAATATATATGAATGAATATTTTATCAAAGAAATAATTGTTATTCCATAGAAAATATGTTAAACTTTCAACAATTATTTCATACTAAAATTCCTTCATTTATAACCACATAAAATAAATATTTCCTTATCATATAAATCAAATATTTCCTTATCCTATTTTTCAATTTTCTTACTTCACATAACATATTTAATTCATTTACTCATAACTAGTCTATTTTCATGAAAAATACCAAATCAGTTTCAAAAATATTTTTTTTCTGGGGTTTAGCAGAATATAGTCCCATATTGAACATATATTTTTCTCAGAATTTTTAAAATTCATTTACTATTTTTTATGTGGCCAAAATCGCCGAATATTTAGACATTTATCATAAATTGTACTTTTATCTAAAAATTTTGAAATTCACAGAGTATACTGATATTATATAGATATGCTTCCAATAAAAATTTCATCAATTTTGGAGTTAACCACAAGGATTTATAAGCGGTTACTTTTAAAATAGTTTTTTCCCGTAAAATTCATAATTCTTAATATATACATCCAAAAATCACCATTTTTGGACACAATCAATAAAACTCATCAAAATATCATTTTAAATTTTTTCAAAATTTTCTGAAGGTCGAAAGAAGTACGAAACATGAAAAACATAATAACCCTTAAAATCTCTTACCTCAAAAGAGCAGTACTTCGGAGGAAAAACCGGAGAAACTTCTACTAAATAGCAACTCTCAAGTATCTAAATACTCTAAAAAATATGCTTGATAATATAAAGAGAAAGAAAACTTATTTCTGGTGTGATTTTCAATTCTAACATAAGCACCTATTTATAGGAAAATGCTAGAACGCCATAGGAGACTAAAATAATAAAATATATTATTTTATTTCTTCTTTTCTACGCATGCCCACATGTTTGATCAGCCACCAGCCATCTTTGAACAAAGCTAGCAGCCCACATGTGTTAAAACACAAGTGGGTCCCACCCATAAATTAATAAAAATTATTTTATTTTCTGAAATTTCCATAATTCATAGAAAATAGTCCGGTTATCAGAAAAATACAAATTTCGCATTTTTTTTATAGAAAATTCAATTCTCTACAACTTTGCAGAAGAAAGTTTTTCCCAAAATCTAAACAAAAATTGACCGAAATTCACATACGGACGATTTTACAGGCTATAATCAAATTTCAGTCAAGAAATGGAGTCCACCGACACATAAAACATATTTTAATCATTTAATATAACAAAAATACTATTTCTCATCATATACTCATATATCACACATTCATTATAAAATATCATCATTATTATATTATAATAATATAATAAAATATTATTTTATCAGAAAAGATAAAATATCAATTTTCAACAATTGTCATTTTAAAAAAATTTTCTATCTATATCCACATAAAATGAAAATTTTTCCTTATCATATAATCAATAATTAATTATTCACAAATAATATTACAGAATCACAATCTTAACAACCAGGCAGTTCCCAGGAAAGAAGGGGCTTTCCAATAAGAATTTCTCCTTACTGGCGCGCAATTAGATGACCAAACCTCTCCTTGACAGAACTTTCTAGACATTGCCAATAATGTTATCTAATAATATTATTCAAATAATATGAATTATTGATCTGATAATGAGAAATACTATGCAACGACAATTATTGAAACAACAATAATATAAAATATCAACGCAACAATTATTGAATCAATAAAATAAAATATTAAAAAGTAATTATTGTAACAATTATTGAGTAGTGCCTTCTTACGTACGAATTAATAATTCAACAATACTGTGCAATACCGTGTGCTACTGTGCAACCACGCGTATTACTGTATTTTAACCACCAGGTAATCCGACAGTGTTAACGGTAACAATTACGCCGTTATTTATAAAACTCAAACTTTGTCATTTTCTTTCATCCAACCGTTTTCCGTTATGGGGCTCACAAATGACTGCGCCGTGGTACGAATATTCCCGACAAAAAGAATATTCCACGACCAAACGAATATTTCCCGACAACAATAATTATTTTATAACCACTTGCTTATTTTGTAAAATTTGCACATTTTATCCATAACCAAAGCATTATATCAAATTAACACTTTATTATTCACAATAATAATTAGAGGAAATTCGATTTTATTTATAATAAGTTGGGGTCTTACAATCTCCCCTCCTTATGAAATTTCGTCCTCGAAATTGATGTACGTACCTGGTATTTCGAAAAGGTGAGGATACCTTGCTTTCATTTCTGATTCTAACTCCCAGGTCATCTTCAATAGCATGGTTTCTTCACAAAACCTTAACTTGTGGTATAACTTTCGTGCGTAGGACATGCTCTTTCCTATCCAAAATCTTAACAGGTACCTCCTCGTACGTTAAATCTCCAGCTATCTCGTCTGGTTCTAACTCAATAATGTGGTTCAGGTCTTTAACATATTTACGAAATATAGATATGTGAAAAATATTATGAACACGAGACATGTTTGGAGGTAATGCTAGTCTGTAGGCCACATTTCCTATCCGGTCAAGAATCTCAAATGGACCAATAAATCTTGGATTGAGCTTTCCTCTCTTTTCAAATCTTGTAACTCCCTTCCATGGAGCAACACGTAATAGTGCATGATCTCCAATATTAAACTCCACGTCCTTTCGATAAAGATCAGCATAACTCTTTTGTCGATCCTGTGCCGTTTGTATACGTTGTCGAATCGTTTGGATCTTCTCTGTAGTAATTTGTACCAACTCTGGTCCCAACAACGTTGCTTCTCCCACCTCGTCCCAGCATACTGGAGAGCGACATTTTCTTCCATACAACGCCTCGAATGGAGTCATGCTTATACTTGCTTGATAACTATTGTTGTAGGAGAATTCCACCAGTGGTAAGTACTTATCCCAACTTCCTTTGAAATCTAGGACACATAGTCTTAATAGATCTTCAAGGGTTTGAATAGTCCTCTCTGATTGTCCGTCCGTTTGAGGATGATATGCTGAACTGAATCGTAAATCCGTGCCCATAGCTTTCTGCAAGCTAACCCAAAATTGTGAAGTGAATCTTGGGTCACGATCCAAAACTATGGATACTGGCATGCCATGCAATCTCACAATCTCATTCACGTACATACGAGCAAGACGTTCAAGGGAATAAGTCTCACGTATCGGCAAAAATGGGCAGACTTGGTTAATCTATTAACAATAACCCAAATCGCATCTATACCTTGAGAAACTTTGGGAAGACCTGTAACGAAATCCATAGTAATGTGTTCCCACTTCTATTCCGGAATCTCAAGTGATTGCAATGGACCTTTTGGCACTTGATGCTCCGCCTTTACACGTTGACAAGTTAAGCACCTCGAGATAAACTCTGCAATCTCTCTCTTCATATTGTTCCACCAAAATGTATGTCGAATATCATGATACATTTTGGTACTCCCAGGATGGATTGCAAACGGTGTGTTGTGTGCCTCCATCATGATTCTATGCTTCAAATCAGAGTCGTTAGGAACACAAAGTCTGGAGTTGAATCTAAGTATTCCTTCTGGAATAGTTCCTTCTTGCACTTTCTTCTTCATACGCATTAGCCCCAGGTCCGTAGCTTGAGCAACTTTAACTTTATCGATTAAAGTCAGTTCTACTCGTATATTTGCCATCATTATGTGGGTCCCTAGAGTCTTTAATTCTACCTCCATCTTTTTCAAGTCATATAGAATGGGCCTTTGTATTGACAATATCGCACTCGTACTCGCATATGATCTTCTACTCAATAAGTCATCTACTACGTTCGCTTTTTCAAGATGATATTGAATAGTGTGATCGTAATCTTTCAATAATTCAAGCCAACGTCGTTGCCGCATGTTGAGTTCTTTTTGGGTGAAAAAATATTTGAGGCTTTTATGGTCCGTATAAATCTCCACTTTCTCCCCATACAAGTAGTGTCTCCAAATTTTCAACGCGAATACGACTGCTGCCAACTCCAGATCATGATTAGGATAATTCTTCTCATATTCTTTGAGTTGTCGCGAGGCATAGGCTATGACTTTTCCATGTTACATGAGAACACATCCTAACCATTTGCCTGAAGCATCGCTGTAGATAACAAATCCATTCGTACCAGATGGTATTGCCAGAATAGGTGCCGAAATGAGTCTCTTTTTGAGCTCTTGGAAACTCTTTTCGCATTCCTCGCTCCATACGAATTTTGTATCTTTCCGAGTCAGCTGAGTTAACGGAGTAGCGATTCGAGAAAATCCTTCCACGAATCTCCGATAATAACCAGCTAAGCCCAGAAAGCTGCGTACTTCGGTCACCGACTTCGGTTGCTCCCAACTTTGTATTGCTTCAATCTTCGTCGGGTCAACAGATACTCCATGTTTTGACACCACGTGCCCAAGGAATGCTACTTCCTCAAGCCAGAACTCGCATTTCTTCAGCTTGGCATAAAGCTTGTTTTCACGAAGCCTTTCAAGTATCAGCTTCAAATGGTGCTCATGATCTTCAAGGCTTTTAGAATAGATGAGGATGTCATCAATAAAGACAACCACGAATTGATCCAAATATTCATTGAATACACGGTTCATCATATCCATGAAAGCAGCTGGAGCATTAGTCAATCCAAAAGACATGACTAAGAATTCATAATGCCCGTACCGAGTTATGAAGGCAGTCTTTGGAATATCCTCGGTTTTAATCTTCAGCTGATGATATCTAGAACGAAGGTCGATCTTTGAAAAGAATTGTGCTCCTTGCAACTGGTCGAACAGGTCATCAATGCGAGGTAACGGATACCTATTCTTGATGGTGACATGGTTTAATTCTCGGTAGTCAATACAAAGCCGCATACTCCCGTCTTTCTTCTTTACGAATAAAACAGGAGTACCCCAAGGAGATGTACTAGGACGAATGAAACCGATGTCTAATAACTTCTGTAGTTGGACTTTTAACTCCTGAAGTTCAATAGGAGCCATTCGATATGGGGTTTTAGAAATGGGCTTTGTACCCGGTTCAAGATCAATAAAGAATTCAACTTCACATTCTGGGGGTAGACTAGGAAGCTCTTTAGGAAATACATCAGGAAATTCTCTAACAACAGAAATATTATTCAAATCTGACTTGTCTTTGTTCAAATCCATAACATGGGCTAAAAAAGCTTGACATCCGTTTTTTCAATAAAGAATAGCTTTGTGGCTTGATATGACAGTGACTGATTTTAGTGGTTTAGTAGTTTGAATTCGTATAATAGGTTGGTTAGGAATATGAAAACTAACAACCTTACGAAAATAATCAATTTTAGCATGATGAGTGGTTAACCAATCAATTCCTAAAATTACATCAAAAGCAAGTATCTTTAAAGAGATAAGATCAACAGGTAATGTGATAGTGCCAACTTGGATCATGCAAGATTTATAAACTGAAGATGTAATGAAGGTTTCACCCAACGGAGTTTCAACAGATAAGTCAAAGTCTAATTTTTTCAGAGTCAAGTTTAAACGTTGAGCACAAGCAGGAGAGATAAAAGAATGGGTAAAACCGGTATCTAGTAAGGTATAAACTTCGCAAGAGTTCAAGATTAGCTTACCCGTGATCACCTCGTTCGGGTTCCTCACGTTTTGGCCAGTCACGACAAACGCTCTTCCAGGAACCGCTGATTTCGACTTATCCGGGACATCCCTTGGAGTCACCATCCCCGTTGAACTTGGTTTTGCTACAGAACAATCCCGAGCTATGTGGCCTTCCTTTCTACAGTTGTAGCATACCTTAGATTATTGTGGACAGTTTGGGCTGATATGTCCCTCTTTTCTGCATTTATAACATCTAACTGGCGGTCGTTCTCCTCTCCTAGAATTTGTTGTTGGTGCTGGTGCTGCTGCTGATGTCTTCCCGTCATTGTTGAATCTCTTCTTTTTAAAATTTCCACTTGACTGACCTCTCCTATTATCATGGCTACGATGACCACCCGAGTGGTTACCGCCTTTGTCCGAATATTTTCCTCCTTGCTGGTTTTCATTGCTCTGATGGCTACCGCCACCGGTATAACCCTGGTTGTGGTCTCTCGGTTGAACATACTCATTATCTCGCACTAACAATTGAGCTCTGTTTACAACATCTGAATATAAAGAAAATTTATGAGAGATAGGGTATTGACGAAATCTCGGGTTTTAGACCTCTCAGAAACATCCTTGTCATTCGTTCCTCATTCTCAACCAAATGAGGTGTAAATCTGGATAACTCTGCAAACTTCACCTCGTACTGGGATACCGTCATGTTATTTTGTTCCAGTCTGATAAACTCCACCTCCTTCATATGACGAATAATTTCAGGAAAGTACTTGTCATTGAATAGTTTTTGAAACGTTTTCCAAAACATGCTGAGTGTGGCTGGCTGGGTACGCTTCACAGACTCCCACCAGTAGTCTGCTTCACCGCAGAACATAAAGGTGGCGAATGGAACCTTCTGTTCCTTCGTGCATCCCAAGACATCGAATATCTTGGTAATTTGCTTGACCCACGTTTCCGCCATGATCGGATCCAACTTTTTCTTAAATTCTGGTGGTCCCAATTCTTTGAACTGCTTGGCTGTGACAAGCCGCGCATTGCTAACATTTCCACTCGTATTTTGTGCACGAGTCTCCTTCGTCTGGTTTTGCGTGAACTGCAAAAAGCTCGTAAACATTCCATCATTTATCGTTTGCTTGGTAGTGTTGTTTACAAGAGGAATATTGTCTTCCTGTTGCACGTTCTCCTGGTTTGTAACTAAAGGTTGGTCCACAGTCTCATACACTCCATTATTAACGTTCTCAGCAGTCATTCTTAAATACTGCCATAAAACAAGGGTTAATTAAACAAATTAACATATCACATAATATCCCTATATTATGATTGACCAACAAATAAGCTTAGATAGGACACACTAGCGAAGGATTTACTCATCTCTCCCCTCCTAGTTCTATTCCCCGATCTCCGCCAGAGACCATATCCCTAAGCTCTGATACCAACTGTGACGCCCCCAAAATAGGTATACATCACCCATTCTGAGTCGCCAAATACATGGTACAGAAATAAATACAACTTCATAATACAATTGTCGTGCAAAATACGACAACACATATACTGTGAGTTTGAATACAAATATAGTCTAATAGAGAGTATACAAACTCAAAAGGAGTCCTCATTACAATTATTGATACCCTATTTTATAAAATAGTGAGGACTACTAATACATCTATCCTGAACCATTACTCCATACCCCGGCTAGTTCCTGCTATGTTCTCACCTCCTGGAAGAAAAATAGAACAAAAAGGAAAAGGGGGAGCTCAACTAGCCCAGTAAAGAATATTATGACTAAGATAATATACAACAAATTATCATTAGTCTTCAACAGGGAAAATCTGATAAAATATAATAGGCAACAAGTTTTAGATTAACAAATACAGTGGAAACAGCAATCCATTAGAAGAGTCACGTAGAGAATGAATTCTACTATCTTCTAAGATTTAAAAATCCATCATCAATTTTTTATCCCTGTAACAACAATTAATATACATCTTTAATCAAATATTCATCTTTGCACTACAGACTAAAGATATTCATTTGTATCACCAGTCGGTCATGTTCATCTCAACACCAGTTCATCTTTGCACTACGGGCCAAAGATATTCATTTGTTAATCATTCATCTTTGCACTACGGGCCAAAGATATTTAGTAATATCATCATTTAGGACTGAGGATGATGAAAAATATTTTAAAGAACGAATCCAGTGAGATAGAAAGATAAATATTAAGGATTCGCATTTCAGTTTACCCAAGTTCAATAATACTCCATAATAAACTATAGTAGAGTAAAATTCAAGAAAGAAGATCAAAACATGGATTTAATTTCAAGAATAAGGGTCACAACAGATAACCTGGAAGAAAAAAATATAATTTTTTTTCTTTTGTGAACAGTACACGTGAACAGTACTCGTGAATAGTAACTGTGAACAGTACCCGTGAATAGTAACTGTGAACAGTACTCGTGAACAGTAACTGTAAACAGTACCCGTGAATAGTACCCGATCATGAAAAGTTTTAAATTTGATAAAAAGTTTAGACCAATATTCCTATAAAATGATATTAGATGAAACGAAATTTTTAATCATTTCAAGAATTATAGAAGCAATACTTACCATAGTAAGTTCAAATTTAGAGAATATGAAATGAAATAATATCCCTTCCATACTATGGAGTATGAAAGAAAATAATATTTCTTACGAGTATTGAAATAAAATAATATCCTTTACCTTGGTAGAAACTGGATTTGACTGGAATATCGGATATTATTCTGAGAAAATCTTGCAGAAAAACTTCGCTCAAAATATTCTTATACTCAAGAAAATACTCACAATACTATAGAATAAGAATTTCTGAATTTAGAAACGGTGTCATGAGGAAGGAGGGGTTACCCCCTATTTATAGCAACGGAAGGAGAAAAGTTAAGCAGATTTGCCTAACTTTTTGGCCTAACTTCTCTACCTAATTTTTAAGCCTAACTTTCCTTATTTCAATGGTTGGGGCCACACTAAAACTTTGCAGGCAATTCAATTCATAAATTCCTAATTTTTCTCATTTCAATGGTTGGGGCCACACTTTGAAAAATGAGTTGCAGGAAAGAAAAGGAAACCAGCCAGCTTTGAAAAATAAAACAAGGCATGACTTATCTTTGAAAAAACAACAATGCTCCTGTAATACATTTGAAAAATTAAGAATTTGCAGGCAACTTTCTCACCCACCATTTCCACCAACCAAACCATGTTACCAACAAGGTATTCAAAAACATCTTGCTTACTTCCGTTTCTAATTACAGCATGCTTATATATTATAATACTATTATTATTAAACAATTATTATACTAATATATATGAATGAATATTTTATCAGAGAAATAATTTTAATTCCATAGAAAATATGTTAAACTTTCAACAATTATTTCATACTAAAATTCCTTTATTTATAACCACATAAAATAAATATTTCATTATCATATAAATCAATAATTAATTATTCACATATAATATTACAAAATCACAATTATGACAACCAGGCCGTTCCCAGGAAAGAGGGGACTTTCCAATAAGAATTTTTCCTTACTGGCGCGCAATTAGATGACCAAACCTCTCCTTGACAGAACTTTCTAGACATTGCCAATAATGTTATCTAATAATATTATTCAAATAATATGAATTATTGATCTGATAATGAGAAATACTGTGCAGCGACAATTATTAAAATAACAATAATATAAAATATCAACGCAACAATTATTGAGTCAATAAAATAAAATATTGAAAAGTAATTACTGTAACAATTATTGAGTAGTGCCTTCTTACGTACGAATCAATAATTCAACAATACTGTGCAATACCGTGTGCTACTGTGCAACCACGCGTATTACTGTATTTTAACCACCAGGTAATCCAACAGTGTTAACGGTAACAATTACGCCGTTATTTATAAAACTCAAACTTTATCGTTTTCTTTCATCCAACCGTTTTCCGTTATGGGGCCCACAAATGATTGTGCCGTCGTACGAATATTCCCGACAAAAAGAATATTCTACGACCAAACGAATATTCCCCGATAATGTGACGAATCCAAAATTAGGTATACATCATCCATTCTGAGTCGCCAGATACATGGTACAAAATTCAAATATAACTTCATTTATACAACTGTTGAGCTGTCGTATAGGATACGACCACAGTTAACTATGAGTTTTAATACAAATATATGTAACTCTCATGGAACCTCGACCACAACCTTACAATGATACTTTACATAAAAGTATAGTCAAAAACTGTTTTAGAAATTAAAATCTTTAGGAAGTGCTCAAGGAAACCTTCGTACATGGGAGGCCATGCATCTAGGTTATAATAGATATTATATGGCCACAGAATTAACCTTGGTTGACCCAATAGACCCGAAAGAAAAATGAGAAGATTACTATCATCTTCTCTTGATATATAACTATCTCCACTGTCTCCACGTGTGTATTATAATTCAAATAAACTCCAAGATCATATAGGTAGTGCCAATAGATATACTCAGCAAGTGGATGCGCACAACCTTTTCTTATAATAACATGAGGTGGTATGTCATTAGACATCTTGTATGATAGTGGCAAAATACCCTTCCAAAGTTGGGTTCACCTCACCCTATTTGATTCACCAAATATAACTACTAAATGTTGTATAGAATACAACACACTTTTCTATACTGTTTAGGGAGAACCTCTACAGCTAGAGACCACTGTTCTATTCCCCTGTTATCCCCGCTCGACCCAGCAACACTCTTACGGCAACAATCTTATTACCTGAAAAGAATTGTGAAGCAGAAAGGGTGAGCACAACTAGCCCAGTAAAGAATATCATGACTAAAGATAATTAAATTATCAATAGCTTTCATCAATAATAAATCAGAGATTTAGAACATATGGTAGATGATAAAACTTTTCAATCATAGTTACAGCGGAACGAGCAATCCATTAAAAGAGTCAAATAGACCATCAGGTCTATTATCTTCTCCATGTTAAAAGTCCACCAATAATATTTTATCTCTTAACATCAATCAACAATTCCTGTCCACAATCATATGAATAACTCATAATCATAATTGTGATTCTGAATTCCTTTTCACACCCAGAACGAAGATAATTTTTATCACCTATCATCACCTGAAACATCAAAAATCATGGTTATACCAAATCACAATTTCTGCTCATAATCATACTAATTAAATCTTCTTTGCACTACGGTCAAAGATATTCATTATTATCACCTCAATGAATTAATATTTCATTGCTGAGACTCAGCTCAATAATTAATCCACGTCATCGAATCATCCTTGCACTATGGCCAATGATATTCATTAATATCACATCCATGAATTAATATTTCATTGCTGGGACTCAGCTCAATAATTAATCCACATCACCGAATCATTCCTGCACTACAGGCCAAGGATATTCTTTAGTATCACGACCACGAATTATCCATGCACTACGGGCCAAAGATAATCGTGTTTTCATTAATGGTCCTGATCATGCTATAAAATAATTCATCTTTGCACCCTTGGCCGAAGAGAATCCATAGTCATAATCATACCAAAAACTGCCCATCAATGCACTGCGGGCCAATGAGGACTTTTTCATTAGTATCACAACCATAAATTATCCATGCACTACAGGCCAAAGATAATCGTGTTTTTTTATCAACGGTCCTGATCATACCATAAAATAATTTATCTTTGCACTACGGCCAAAGAGAATCCATAGCCATAATCATACCAAAAACTGTCCATCAATGCACTACGGGCCAATGAGGACTTTTAATTTTCACATCATTTGTAACATTACGGTCATGATTATTCCGAATAATCCCAGGTCATAATCATACCAAGTCTATCTATGCACTACAGGCCACAGATGACTTTCAATAAATATAAACATGAGGATGATGATAATGATATAAGAATTCAATTAAACAAGTTCAAGAATTAATTTGTCCATGAATCAATAACGTCCAAATTGTCAACGTGATACTTCTTTGTAGAATAAAATTCAAGAATGCCCAGAAGAACATTTTCATGAAAAATACTGAATAAAGCGCAAATATCAAGGATATTCCACTAATTTCATGGAGTATAAAAGACAAAATTTTAACCAACTGAGTATAATAACGAATGGAATAACAAAAGAAATCACCATGCATGCGATAGACCGCACAGACAGGTTATTCTAACAGAATAATAAATAATGGAACCAGGTCCGGCGTAAACGCGCAGACAGGATATTCCGACATAATAATAAATAATGGAATCAGGTCCAGCGTAAACGTACAGACAGGATATTCCGACAGAATAATAAATAATAGAACCAAGTCCGGTGTAAAACACACAGACATGATGTTCCAACAGAATAATAACAAGACGGAACCAGGTCCGGTGTAAAACACACAGACAGGATGTTCCAACAGAATAGTAATAAAAACGGAACCAGGTCCGGTATAAATACACAGACAGAATGTTCCAATAGAATAATAGAAGAATGTCACCAAGTATAGGGTAGACCGCGTATACAGGTTATTCCAACAGAATAATAAGAAATGGAATAACAAAAGTTCTTTTCATGAATAAGAAAGAATAACACCCCTTACCGTAAAAGAAACTGGATATAAGAGTAGGGAAGGAGTAGAATACTTTTCTATAGCTTCTCTATAATTTCTCTCTCTGGAGTTTCAGTGAATTCGTAAGAAATAATGAAGGAATGAACTTCTATTTATAGGAAAATAGAATGCATAGTAACTAATCCATGAACGGTCCAGATTGATTAACTTTAATCTGACGGTCCATATTTAAAGAAAAATCTTTTAAATAAAATATAATATATTCTATTTATAGAATAACTTTAATAAAGTATTCTGTTTTATATAAAAAGATATTTCTGTTTTATTACGTTAATAATACTAATAAAACAAAATTTCATTATCGCTAAATAATTCATATTATTAATTGACAATAATTGAATCAAACTGAGTGACTTCTCACATAAGCATTAATAATCAATATCGTGTGTTACTATGCAACCACACGTATTACTGTGCTTTTACTACCGAGTAGTTCAACAGTATAAACGGTAAAACTTTCGCCGTTATTTTTAATAAAATATTTTTGTCATTTTCTCAATCCAACAATAATTCTGTTGTAGGGTCCACCAATGATTGTACCGTCGTACGAATATTCCCCGACTAATCGAATATTTTCTGTGAATAGTAACTCGTGAATAGTAACTCGTGAATAGTACTCCGACACAAAAAGTGCCCCAAATACTCGAGTGAACAATACTAGAGTGAATAGTAATCGTGTATTTTGTGACAACTTGCCTACTTTGAAAAATTTTCACATATCACCTTTAACTTTAACCTTTTATCAATTTAACCATTTACCAAGATAGAATAATTATAAGAAAATTGAATACTTTCATTTCATAAAATTCGGGGTCTCACAATCTCCTCTCTATCATGATTTTCCATTTCTCATCTCCTGTATTTCAAATATCACTCTAGAATATAGTTTCAAAATAAGGGTTAATTGACATATCACATAATACCCCTATATTCTGACCGACCAATTAAATACCAAATAAACTTGGTAGGTCATACTAGCGAAGGAATTCCCCGTCTCTCCCCTCCTAGTTCTATTCTCACATCCTAGCCAGGGATCATATCCCTAAGCTCTGATACCAACTGTGAAGAACCCAAAATTAGGTAAACATCACCCATTCTGAGTCGCCAGATACATGGTACAAAATTCAAATACAACTTCATTTATACAACTGTTGAGCTATCGTATAGGATACGACCATAGTTAATTATGAGTTTTAATACAAATATATGTAACTCTCATGGTACCTCGACCACAACCTTACAATGATACTTTACATAAAAGTATAGTCAAAAACTATTTTAGAAATTAAAATCTTTGGAAAGTGCTCAAGGAAACCTTCGTACATGGGAGGCCATGTATCTAGGTTATAATAGATATCATATGGCCACAGAATTATCCTTGGTTGACCCAATAGACCCCAAAGAAAAATGAGAAGATTACTATCATCTTCTTTCCAATTGTGAGTCTTCTCTTGATATATAACTATCTCCACTGTCTCTACGTGTGTATTATAATTCAAATAAACTCCAAGATCATATAGGTAGTGCCCATAGATATACTCAGCAAGTGGATGCGCACAACCTTTTCTTATAATAACATGAGGTGGTATGTCATTAGACATCTTGTATGATAGTGGCAAAATACCCTTCCAAAGTTGGGTTCACCTCACCCTATTTGATTCACCAAATATAACTACTAAATGTTGTATAGAATACAACACACTTTTCTATACTGTTTAGGGAGAACCTCTACAGCTAGAGACCACTGTTCTATTCCCATGTTATCCCCGCTAGACCCAGCAACACTCTTACGACAACAATCTTATTACCTGAAAAGAATTGTGAAGCAGAAAGGGTGAGCACAACTAGCCCAGTAAAGAATATCATGACTAAAGATAATTAAATTATCAATAGCTTTCATCAATAATAAATCAGAGATTTAGAACATATGGTAGATGATAAAACTTTTCAATCATAGTTACTGCGGAACGAGCAATCCATTAAAAGAGTCAAATTGACCATCAGGTCTATTATCTTCTCCATGTTAAAAGTCCACCAATAATGTTTTATATCTGTAACATCAATCAACAATTCCTGTCCACAATCATATGAATAACTCATAATCATAATTGTGATTCTGAATTCCTTTTCACACCCAGAACGAAGATAATTTTCATCACCTATCATCACCTGAAATATCAAAAATCATGGTTATACCAAATCACAATTTCTGCTCATAATCATACTAATTAAATCATCTTTGCACTACGGTCAAAGATATTCATTATTATCACCTCAATGAATTAATATTTCATTGCTGAGACTCAGCTCAATAATTAATCCACGTCATCGAATCATCCCTGCACTACGGCCAAGGATATTCATTAATATCACATCCATGAATTAATATTTCATTGCTGGGACTCAGCTCAATAATTAATCCACATCATCGAATCCTTCCTGCACTACAGGCCAAGGATATTCTTTAGTATCACGACCACGAATTATTCATGCACTACGGGCCAAAGATAATCGTGTTTTCATCAATGGTCCTGATCATGCTATAAAATAATTCATCTTTGCACCCTTGGCCGAAGAGAATCCATAGCCATAATCATACCAAAAACTGTCCATCAATGCACTACGGGCCAATGAGGACTTTTTCATTAGTATCACAACCACAAATTATCCATGCACTACAGGCCAAAGATAATCGTATTTTTTTATCAACGGTCCTGATCATGCCATAAAATAATTTATCTTTGCACTACGGCCAATGAGAATCCATAGCCATAATCATACCAATAACTGTCCATCAATGCACTACGGGCCAATGAGGACTTTAAATTTTTACATCATTTGTAACATTACGGTCATGATTATTCCGAATAATCCCTGGTCATAATCATACTAAGTCCATCTATGCACTACAGGCCACAGATGACTTTCAATAAATATAAACATGAGGATGATGATAATGATATAAGAATTCAATTAAACAAGTTCAAGAATTAATTTGTCTAGGAATCAATAACGTCCAAATTGTCAACGCGATACTTCTTTGTAGAATAAAATTCAAAAATGCTCAGAAGAACATTTTCATGAAAAATTCTGGATGAAGCGCAAATATCAAGGATATTCCACTAATTTCATGGAGTATAAAAGACAAAATTTTAACCAACTGAGTATAATAACGAATGGAATAACAAAAGAAATCACCATGCATGCGATAGACCACACAGACAGGTTATTCTAACAGAATAATAAATAATGGAACCAGGTCCGGCGTAAACGCGCAGACAGGATATTCCGACAAAATAATAAATAATAGAACCAGGTCCGGCGTAAACGCACAGACAGGATATTCCAATAGAATAATAAATAATAGAACCAAGTCCGGTGTAAAACACACAGACAGGATGTTCCAACAGAATAATAACAAGACGGAACTAGGTCCGGTGTAAAACACACAGACAGGATGTTCCAACAGAATAATAATAAAAGCGGAACCAGGTCAGGTGTAAACACACAGACAGGATGTTCCAACAGAATAATAGAAGAATGTCACCAAGTATAGGGTAGACCGCGTATACAGGTTATTCCAACAGAATAATAAGAAATGAAAAAACAAAAGTTCTTTTCATGAATAAGAAAGAATAATACCCCTTACCGTAAAAAAAATTGAATATAAGAGTAGGGAAGGAGCAGAATACTTTTCTATAGCTTCTCTATAATTTCTCTCTCTGGAGTTTCAGTGAATTCGTAAGAAATAATGAAGGAATGAGCTTCTATTTATAGGAAAATAGAATGCATAGTAACTAATCCATGAACGGTCCAGATTGATTTACTTTAATCTGACGGTCCATATTTAAAGAAAAATATTTTAAATAAAATATAATATATTCTATTTATAGAATAACTTTAATAAAGTATTCTATTTTATATAAAAAGATGTTTCTGTTTTTTTACGTTAATAATACGAATAAAACAAAACTTCATTATCGCTAAATAATTCATATTATTAATTGACAATAATTGAATCAAACTGAGTGACTTCTCACATAAGCATTAATAATCAATATCGTGTGCTACTATGCAACCACACGTATTACTGTACTTTTACTACCGAGTAGTTCAACGGTAAAACTTTCGCCGTTATTTTTAATAAAATATTTTTGTCGTTTTTTCAATCCGACAATAATTCCGTTGTGGGGTCCACTAATGATTGTACCGTCGTACGAATATTTTCCGACTAATCGAATATTCCTTGTGAATAGTAACTCGTGAATAGTAACTCATGAACAGTAACTCGTGATTAGTAACTCGTGAATAGTACTCCGATACAAAAAATACCCCAAATACTCGAGTGAACAATACTAGAGTGAATAGTAACCGTGTATTTTATGACAACTTGTCTACTTTGAAAAATTTTCACATATCACCCTTAACTTTAACCTTTTATCAATTTAACCATTTACCAAAATAGAATAATTATAAGAAAATTGAATACTTTCATTTCATAAAATTCGGGGTCTCACAGACAACAATGATTATTTTATAACCACTTGCTTATTTTGTAAAATTTTTACATTTTATCCATAACCAAAGTATTATATCAAATTAACACTTTATTATTCACAATAATAATTAGAAGAAATTCGATTTTATTTATAATAAGTTGGGGTCTTACATGTTGAATATCTTTGGCCTGTAGTGTAAAGATGAACTGGTGATGAATATCTTTGGCCCATAGTGCAAAAATGACCCGTGGTTGAATATCTTTGGCCAGTAGTGCAAAGATGAATTGTTGATGAATATATTTGGCCCGTAGTGCAAAGATTACATGTTATTGAATATCTTTGGCCAATAGTGCAAAGATAAACATGACCAACTGGTGATACAAATGAATATCTTTGGCCGTAGTGCAAAGATGAAGTTATTAGTATGATTATGAACAGGAAATGTGATTTGGTATAACCATGATATTTGATGTTTTAGGTAAAGATAGGTGATGAAAATTATCTGCGTCCTGGATGAGAAGAGGAATTTAGAACTACAATTATGATTATGAGTTATTCATACGATTGTGGACCAAAATTGTTGATTGATGTTACAGGGATAAAACATTGTTGGTAGATTTTTAACATGGAGAAGATAATAGACTTTGTATTCTATTTGACTCTTCTAATGGATTGCTCGTTCCGCTGCAACTATGGTTAAAATTTTTATCATCTACCATATGTTCTAAATTTCTGATTTATTATTGATGAAGGCTATTGATAATTTAATTATCTTTAGTCATGATATTCTTTACGGAGCTAATTGTGCTCACCATTTTGCTTCACAATTCCTTTCAGGTAATTAAAGTGTAGATGGGTCGAGCGGGGGTAACAAGGGAATAGAACGGTGGTCTCTAGCTGTGGAGTTCTCCCTAAATAGTATAGACAAGTATGTTGTATACATCTTTTAGTAGTTATATTTGGTAAATCATATAGGGTTAGGCGAACCCAACGTTGGAAAGGTGTTTTGCCACTATCATACAAGATGTCTAATGACATACAACCTTGTGTCATCATAAGACAGGGTTATGCTCATCCACTTGCTGAGTATATTTACGAGCACTACCTATATAATCTTGGTGTTTATTTGAAGTATAATTCTCAATTAGAGACAGTGGAGATAATGATAAGTCAAGAGAAGTCTCACTATTGGGAAGAATATGATAGTAATCTTCTCGTTTTTCTTTGGGGTCTATTGGGTCTACCAAGGATAATTCTGTGGCCATATGATATCTATCATAACCTAGACGCATGGCCTCCCATGTACGAAGGTTTTCTTGAGCACTTCCCAAAGATTCTAATTTCTAAAACAGTTTTTGACTATACATTTATGTAAGGTGTCATTGTGACGTGTTATCCAAGGTTGGGATGAGAGTCACAGTTGGTATATATTTGTATCCAAACTCACAGCATATGTTGTGACGCCCCCAAAACATGTATACAACACCTATTCTGAGTCGCCAAATACATGGTACAGAAACAACTACAACTTTATTAATACATTTATCGTGCAAAATACGACAACACATATACTGTGAGTTTAAATACAAATATTGTCATCTAGACAGTATTCATACTCAATTAAGTACTCATTATACTTATTGATACACTATTTTACAAAATAGTGAGGACTACTAAAACAACTGTCTTGAACCATCATTCCACATCCCGACTAGTACTCGCTACATTCTCGCCTCCTGAGAAGAAAATGGAACAACAAGGAAAAGGGTGAGCTCAACTAGCCCAGTAAAGAATATTATGACTAAGATAATATACAACAAATTATCGTTAGTCTTCAACAGGGAAAAATTTAATAGAATACAATAGACAACAAGTTTTAAATCAATAACTGCAGCAGAAACAGCAAACCATTAGAAGAGTCAAGTAGAGAATGAGTTCTACTATCTTCTAAGATTTAAAAGTCCATCATCAATATTTTATCCCTGTAACAACAATCAATAACCATCTTTAATCAAATATTCATCTTTGCACTACAGGCCAAAGATATTCATTTGTATCACCAGTCGATCATGTTCATCTCAACACCTGTTCATCTTTGCACTACGGGCCAAAGATATTCATCAGAAATCATCAATCTTTGCACTACATGCTAAAGATATTCAATTATATCATCATTTAGGACTGAGGATGATGAAAAATATTTTAAAGGAAACGAATCCAGTGAAACAAAATAATAAATATTAAGGATTCGTATTTCAGCTATTCCATGTCCAAAAATACCTCATAAATAATCATAGTGGAGTAAAATTCAAGAATGATCAAAACATGGATACAATCAAAACTAGTACCCAAAATAGATATTTTGGACGAAAAGAAGAAAATTTTATTTTTCAGTGAATAGTAACTCGTGAATAGTAACTCATGAATAGTAACTCATGAATAGTAACCCCGACATGAAAAGTTCTAAATTTGATAAAAAGTTCAGATCAATATTTCGGCATAATGATATTGAAGAAAATAATATCATTTAAGAAGAAATAACATCCCTTACCTCGGAAAGACGGTACTTCTGACTGGAATACTAGATATAGTGCTGAAGAAAACTTGCACCGTATAGCAACACTCAAAGTAACAAATACTCACAAGAATACACTCGATATAGAGAGAGAAATAGAGAGAAACCTGTGTTTCTGGTGTGATTTTCAATTCTAACCTAAGCACTCTATTTATAGAAAAATGCTTAGAACACCAAAGCAGAAAATTGAATATAATAATATTATATTTACAAAATTGTCAAGCCCACCTAAGAAATCTGATTTCAGATCATGTATAACACATGTGAGCCACTCAATTGCAACAAAAAACGTTTTTCTTAAAAAAAATATTTTAAACTCCAAAAATCAATTATTTCGGAACTTCAATAATTCATAATAAATAGCCCTTTATCAGAAAATTCGAATCTCGCAAGTTTTTATAGGAAATTCAATTCTCTACAACTTTACAGAAGAAAGTTTTTCCAAATTCCAAACAGAAATTGACCGAAATCCATAAACGGGCGATTTTATAGTCAATAATAAATTTTCGGTCAAGATTTATGTCCACCAATACACAAAACATGTGTTAATCATTTAATGCCACAAAAATACTCTTCCTCCTCATATACTCATGTATCCCACATTCATTGTAAAAATACCACCATCAATATATTATTAAAATAATATATTTAAATGAATTATTTTATCAGAAAAAGATAAAATATTAATTTTCAACAATTGTCACATTAAAATTTTTCTCTATCTATATCCACATAAAATCACTATTTTTCTCGTCATATAAATCAATAATTAATTATACACAAATAATATTACAGAATCACAGTATTGACAACCAGGCCGTTCCCAGGAAAGAGGGGGCTTTCCAATAAGGATCTCTCCTTACTGGCGCGCAATTAGATGACCAAACCTCTCCTTAGACAGAACTTTCTAGACATTGCCAATAATGTTATCTAATAATATTATTCAGATAATATGAATTATTGCTCCGATAATAAAAAATACTGCGTAGTGACAATTATTGAAACAACAGTAATATAAAATATCAACGCAGTTGTAACGACCCCAAAATAGGTCCATTCCATCCAACCCATTCTGAGTCGTCAAATACATGGTACAGAAAACAACTGTAACTTTATTACAACAATTGTTGTGCAAAATACAACAACACATATGCTGTGAGTTTGGATACAAATATATACCAAATGTGACTCATGTTCCAACCGTGGACATCACCTCACAATGACACCTTACATAAAGGTATAGTCAAAAACTGTTTTGGAAATTAGAATCTTTGGGAAGTGCTCAAGGAAACCTTCGTACATGGGAGGCCATGCGTCTAGGTTATGATAGATATCATATGGCCACATAATTATCCTTGGTTTACCCAATAGACCCCAAAGAAAAACGAGAAGATTACTATCATATTCTTCCCAATGGTGAGTCTTCTCTTGACATATCATTATCTCTACTGTCTCTAATTGAGAATTATACTTTAAACAAACACCAAGATTATATAGGTAGTGCTCGTATATATACTCAGCAAGTGGATGAGCACATTCCTGTCTTATGATGACACGATATTGTATGTCGTTAGACATCTTGTATGATAGTGGCAAACCACCCTTCCAACGTTGGATACACCTTACCCTATTGGATTCACCAAATATAACTACTAAATGAACTTTTCTATACTGCTTCGGGAGAACATCCACAGCTAGAGACCACCGTTCTATTTTCCCGTTACCCTCGCTCGACCCAGCTACACTCTTATTACCTGAAAGGAATTGTGAAGTAAAAGGGTGAGCACAACTAGCTCAGTAAAGAATATCATGACTAAAGATAATTCAATTATCAATAGCCTTCATCAACAATAAATCAGAGATTTAGAACATATGGTAAATGATAAAAATTTCAACCATAGTTGCAGCGGAACGAGCAATCCATTAGAAGAGTCAAATAGACTATAAAGTCTATTATCTTCTCCATGTTAAAAATCCACTAACAATATTTTATCCCTGTAACATCAATCAACAGTTCTGGTCCACAATCATATAAATAACTCATAATCATAATTATGATTCTAAATTCCTCTTCTCATCCAGGACAAAGATAATTTTCATCACTTGTCTTTACCTGAAACATCAAAGATCATGGTTATACCAAATCACAATTCTTGTTCATAATCATACTAATAATTTCATCTTTGTACTACGGGCTAAAGATATTCGTCAACAGTTTATCTTTGCACTACTGGCCAAAGATATTCAACAACAGTTCATCTTTACACTACAGGCCAAAGATATTCAATAACATATCATCTTTGCACTACAGGCCAAAGATATTCATCAACAGTTCATATTTGCACTACAGGCCAAATATATTCATCAACAGTTCATATTTGCACTACGGCCAAATATATTAATATCTCAAAGAAATATATAATCATTTCAGAATTTATATAAACAATAATTATAACCATGTTGATCAATTCACCTTTGCACTTAAGCTTAAGATATTCAATTATAAATTCAATGGTCATGATCATACCAGTCACAATTCAACTTTGCACTACAGGCCAAAGAGAACCCTAGTCATGATCATACCAATAATCTACCCATCTTTACACTCCAGTGAAAGAGAATTTCAACATCAGGGTTATAAAAATGTTATATATGATGATAAAAATAATATGATCAACATATAGTTTTAATCTCAAGAGTAATATTCGTAACTCATGAATAGTAACCCCGACACAAAAGATAGAAATTCTACAATAAAATTCATACCAATATTTCGGTATAATGATATTGAAAGAATAACATTACTTAAATTTATAAACAATTTATTTTAATTATTTACACTTTACTAATTAATGCATTTAATCATCATAAAATGCCAACTCTTACAATTTCATAACCAAAACCCTCATCAAAAATCTGCATATACCTCATATAGGATTCTCAAGCCATAAAATCCTATTTTCCAATTTTCTTTCTTCACAAAACATATTTAATTCATTTACTCATAACTAGACCATTTTCATGAAAAATACCAAATCAGTTCCAAAAATATTTCTTTTCTGGAATTTAGTATAATATAGTCCCATAGTGAACATATATTTTTCTCAGAATTTTTAAAAGTCATTTACTATTTTTCATATGGTCAAAACAGCCGAATATTTAGACATTTATCAAAAATTGTACTTTTGTCCAAAAATTCTGAAATTAACAGAGTATACTTCCATCATATACATGTACTCCCAATAAAAATTTTATCAATTTTGGAGTTAACCACAAGGAATTATAAGCTGTTACTTTTAAAATAGTCTTTTCTCATAAAATTCATAACTCTCAATCTATACATCCAAAAATCACCATTTTTGGACACAATCAAGAAAACTCATCAAAATATCATTTCAAATTTTTTCTGAATTTTTGAAGATCAGAAAAATTACGAAACTGAAAATCATAACAACCCTTAAAATCCCTTACTATCCCTTACAATCCCTTACCTCAAAAGAGCAGTACTTCTGATCGGTATAAGGCTGAAGAAAACTTGCACTGAATAGCAACTCTCAAAGTATCTAAATACTCACAAAATATGCTTCATAATATAGAGAGAGAAAGAGAGAAAGCTTATGTTTCTGGTGTGATTTTCAATTCTAACTTAGCCATCTATTTATAGGAAAATTTTGGTAGGTTTGACCTGCAACCTGATGGCTTTACCTGCTACTATTCCCACCCACCACATTTGAAATATAATTCAGCACATTTCTTCACCAACCACAAGTGGGGCCCACCAATTCTAGAATTTTCCACCAAAATGATAAACTCTAAAAATTCAACAATTTCTGAACCAGTCATCTCGTAAAATTTATAATAAATCATACGTTCATTTTTAACGGTTCAAAATTTGTGGACATATACTCAACTTATATATGTATAACATATCCAAAAATTACCACGATCCAACGGTCGGATTAAAAATTATAACCCCCGCAAAATATCTCAAAAACCCTAATTTTTAATACCTCCATTCCAACAAAAATACTGATAAAAACCTCAACATTAACTCCTTCATTTTTAACCACAAAAATATGTCCCTCGTTTATATCCACATAAAATAAATATTTCCTTATCATACGAATCAATAATTAATTATTCACAAATAATATTACAGAATCACATTTATGACAACCAGGCCGTTCCCAGGAAAGAGGGGGCTTTCCAATAAGGATTTTTCCTTACTGGCGCGCAATTAGATGACCAAACCTCTCCTTAGACAGAACTTTCTAGTCATTGCCAATAATGCTATCTAATAATATTATTTAAATAATATGAATTATTGATCTGATAATAGAAAATACTGTGCAGCAACAATTATTGAACAACAACAATATAAAATTTCAACGTAGCAATTATTGAATCAATAAAATAAAATATTGAACAGTAATTACTGTAACAATTATTGAGTAGTGCCTTCTTACGTAAGAATCAATAATTTTAAAAATACTGTGCAATACCGTGTGCTACTGTGCAATAACGCGTATTACTGTATTTTAATCACCGGGTATTCCAACAGTGTTAACGGTAACAACTACGCCGTTATTTGTAAAAACTCAAATTTGCCATTTTCCTTCACCCGACAGTTATTCGTTATGGGGCCCACAAATAGCTGCGCCGTCGTACGAATATTCTCCGACAGAAAGAATATTCCACGACCAAACGAATATTCCCCGACAACAATGATTATTTTATAACCACTTGCTTATTTTGAAAAAAAATTCATATTTCACCCATAACTTTAAAATTTTATCAATTTAATCATTTACTGAATAGAAAAATTGAATACTTTTATTTCATAAAATTCGGGGTCTTACAGCAGTAATTATTGAATCAATAAAATACAATATTGAACAGTAATTACTGTAAAAATTATTGAGTAGTGCCTTCTTTCGTAAGAATCAATAATTGGTGCAATACCGTGTGCTAAGCATATTACCGTGTTTTAACCACCGGGTATTCCAACAGTATTAATGGTAACAACTACGCCGTTATTTATAAACAACTTATTTTTGTCGTTTTTTTCATCCAATCGATTTCCGTTATGGGGCCCACAAAAGACTGCGCCGTCGTACGAATATTCTCCGACAGTAAGAATATTCCACGACCAAGCGAATATTCCCCGACAACAATGAATATTTTATAACCACTTGCTTATTTAAAATATTTGCGCATTTTACCCATAACTAACCACATTAATCAAATCAACTCTTACTATTTCAGAATAATAAATAGAGGAATTTAAATTTCATTTATTAATAATTTGGGGCCTTACAACCTCCCCTCCTTATGAAATTTCGTCCTCGAAATTGACATACGTACCTGATATTTCGAAAAGGTGAGGATACCTCGCTTTCATTTCTGATTCCAACTCCCAGGTCATTTCTTCAATAGCATGGTTTCTCCACAAAACCTTAACGTGTGGTATGACCTTCGTGCGTAGGACATGCTCCTTCCTATCCAAGATCTTGACAGGTACCTCCTCGTACGTTAAGTCTTCGGCTATCTCGTCCGGTTCTAACTCAATAACGTGGTTCGGGTCTTTCACATATTTACGAAGCACAGATATATGAAAAATATTATGAACACGAGACATACTTGGAGGTAACGCGAGTCTATAGGCCACATTTCCTACTCGGTCAAGAATCTGAAATTGACCAATAAATCGTGGATTGAGCTTTCCTCTCTTCCCAAATCTTGTAACTCCTTTTCATGGAGCTACACGTAATAATACATGATCCCCAATGTCAAATTCCACGTCCTTTCGATGAAGATCCACATAACTCTTTTGTCGATCATGTGCCGTTTGTATACGTTGTCGAATCGTTTGGATCTTCTCTGTAGTCATTCGTACCAACTCTGGTCCCAACAACGTTGCTTCTCCCACCTCATCCCAACATACTGGAGAGCGACACTTTCGTCCATACAATGCTTCAAAGGGAGCCACACCTATACTTGCCTGATAACTGTTGTTGTAGGAGAATTCCACCAATGGTAGGTACTTATCCCAACTTCCTTTGAAATCTAGGACACAAAGTCTTAATAGATCTTCAAGAGTTTGAATAGTCCTCTCTGATTGCCCGTCCGTTTGAGGATGGTATGCCGAACTGAACCGTAAATCCGTGCCCATAGCTTTTTACAAGCTAATCCAAAATTTTGAAGTGAATCTTGGGTCACGATCCGAAACTATGGATACTGGCATGCCATGCAACCTCACAATCTCATTCACGTACATACTAGCAAGACGTTCAAGGGAATAAGTCTCCCGTATCGGCAAGAAATGAGCAGACTTTGTTAGTCTATCAACTATGACCCTTTGGCACTTGATGCTCCGCCTTTACACGTTGACAAGTTAAACACCTCGAGATAAACTCCGCGATCTCTCTTTTCATATTGCTCCACCAAAATGTATGTCGAAGATCGTGATACATTTTGGTACTCCCAGGATGGATTGCAAATGGTGTATTGTGTGCCTCCATCATGATCTTGTACTTCAAATCAGAATCGTTAGAAACACAAAGTCTAGAGTGGACTCGAAGTATTCCTTCTTCATCGATTCTCGCTTCCGGAATAGCACCTTCTTGCACTTTCTTCTTCATACGCATCAGCTCCGGGTCTGTGGCTTAAGCAACTTTAACTTTATCGATTAAAGTTAGTTCTACGCGTATACTTGACATTATCGCACTCGTTCCTGCATATGATCTTCTACTCAATGCGTCAGCTACCGCGTTCGCTTTTTCAGGATAGTATTGGATGGTATGATCGAAATCTTTCAACAGCTCGAGCCAACGTCGGTGTCGCATGTTGAATTCTTTTTGAGTGAAGAAATATTTGAGGCTTTTATGGTCTGAATATATCTCCACCTTCTCCCCATATAGATAGTGCCTCCAGATCTTTAGTGCGAAAATGACTGCTGCCAACTCTAGATCATGAGTAGGATAATTCCTCTCATATTCTTTAAGTTGTCGCGAGGCATAGGCTATGACTTTCCCACGTTGCATGAGAACATATCCTAACCCTTTGCCTGAAGCATCGCTGTAGATAACAAATCCATCCGAACCAGATGGTATTGTCAGAACAGGTGCTGAAATGAGTCTCCTCTTAAGCTCTTGGAAACTCTTCTCGCATTCTTCGCTCCATACGAATTTAATATCCTTCCGAGTCAGCTGAGTTAACGGGGTAGCGATTCGAGAAAATACTTTTACGAATCTCCGATAATAACTAGAAAGCTACGTATTTCGATTACTGACTTAGGTTGCTCTCAACTGTGACTCATATCCCAATCTTGGATAGCACGTCACAATGACACCTATCAGTTTACTACCACACGAATATGGTATCCCCTACGGAGAGTCTGGCTTCAGTGCATTCCATAAAGGAAGTCACCAGATAGAGGCTCGGGTACAAACTTCTACAGTTAGGTTTTTAACTCCTGAAGTTCAATAGGAGCCATTCAATATGAGATTTTAGAAATGGGTTTTGTACCGGGTTCAAAATCGATACAAAATTCAATATCACGCTTTGGGAGTAAGCCAAGAAATTCTTCAGGAAATACGTCAGGAAACAAACAACAGAAATATCACTCAAATCTGACGTATTTTAGTTCAAGTCCATGACATGGGCTAAGAAAGCTTGACATCCGTTTTTCAATAAACGAATGACTTTACGGCTTGATATGAAAGAGTTTGACTTCAATGGTTTGGTTGCTTGAATTTGAATAACAGGTTGCTTAGGAATATGATGAATAGCAATCAATTTTGGCATAATGAGTAGTTAACCAATCAATTTCTAAAATCACATCAAAAGCAAGTATCTTTAAAGAGATAAGATCAACAGGTAATGTGATGGTGCTAACTTGGATCAAACAAGATTTATAAACAGTGGATGTGATGAAAGTTTCTCCTAACGGAGTCTCCACATATAAATCAAAGTCTAATTTCTCCGGAGTTAAGTTTAAACGTTGAACGCAAGCAAGAGATAAATGAATGGGTAGAACCGGTATCTAATAAGATATAGACTTCGTAAAAATTTATAATTAACTAACCCGTGCTAACTTCGTTCGGGTTCCTCGTATTCTGACCAGTCACGAAAAACGCTCTTTCAGGAACCGTTGACTTTGACTTTTCTAGGACAACTTTTTGAGTCACCGTCCCCGCTGAACTTGGTTTTGCATAAATTGCAAAAAGCTTCTAAACATCCCATCGTTCATCGTCTGCTCAGTGGTGTTGTTCACAGGAGGAACATTGCCAGCCTGTTGCACGTTCTCCTCGTTGGTGAGTATAGGCATTTCCACCGTCTCATTTACTCCACTGTTAACATTCTCAGTCGACATTCTCAAATACTACTATAAAACAAGGGTTAATTTAACAAATTAACATACCACATAATATCCCTATATTATGACCGACCAACAAATAAGCTTAGGTAGGACACACTAGAGAAGGATTTACTCGTCTCTCCCCTCCTAGTTCTATTCCCCGATCCCCGTCAGAGATCATATCCCTAAGCTCTGATACCAACTGTGACGCTCATGGTGCTTCAACCACAGCACCTCACAATGGTACCTATCAGTTTGCCACCGCAGAACGGCGTCCCCTACGGAGAATCTAGCTTCGGTGCATCCCCCATAAACAGGAAGTCACCAGCGAGAGGTTCGGGGCTCTTTACTTATGGCTCTGATACCAACTGTGACGTCCCAAAAACAGGTATACAACACCTATTCTGAGTCGCCAAATACATGGTACAGAAACAACTACAACTTTATTAATACATTTGTCGTGCAAAATACGACAACACATATACTGTGAGTTTAAATACAAATATTGTCATCTAGACAGTATTCATACTCAATTAAGTACTCATTATACTTATTGATACACTATTTTATAAAATAGTGAGGACTACTAAAACAACTGTCTTGAACCATCATTCCACACCCCGACTAGTACTCGCTACATTCTCGCCTCCTGAGAAGAAAATGGAACAACAAGGAAAAGGGTGAGCTCAACTAGCCCAGTAAAGAATATTATGACTAAGATAATATACAACAAATTATCGTTAGTCTTCAACAGGGAAAAATTTAATAGAATACAATAGACAACAAGTTTTAAATCAATAACTGCAGCGGAAACAGCAAACCATTAGAAGAGTCAAGTAGAGAATGAGTTCTACTATCTTTTAAGATTTAAAAGTCCATCATCAATATTTTATCCCTGTAACAACAATCAATAACCATCTTTAATCAAATATTCATCTTTGCACTACAGGCCAAAGATATTCATTTGTATCACCAGTCGATCATGTTCATCTCAACACCTGTTCATCTTTGCACTACGGGCCAAAGATATTCATCAGAAATCATCAATCTTTGCACTACAGGCCAAAGATATTCAATTATATCATCATTTAGGACTGAGGATGATGAAAAATATTTTAAAGGAAACGAATCCAGTGAAACAAAATAATAAATATTAAGGATTCGTATTTCAGCTATTCCATGTCCAAAAATACTTCATAAATAATCATAGTGGAGTAAAATTCAAGAATGATCAAAACATGGATACAATCAAAACTAGTACCCAAAATAGATATTTTGGACGAAAAGAAGAAAATTTTATTTTTCAGTGAATAGTAACTCGTGAATAGTAACTCGTGAATAGTAACTCATGAATAGTAACTCATGAATAGTAACCCCGACATGAAAAGTTCCAAATTTGATAAAAAGTTCAGATCAATACTTCGGCATAATGATATTGAAGAAAATAATATCATTTAAGAAGAAATAACATCCCTTACCTCGGAAAGACGGTACTTCTGACTGGAATACTAGATATAGTGCTGAAGGAAACTTGCACCGTATAGCAACACTCAAAGTAACAAATACTCACAAGAATACACTCGATATAGAGAGAGAAATAGAGAGAAACTTGTGTTTCTGGTGTGATTTTCAATTCTAACCTAAGCACTCTATTTATAGAAAAATGCTTAGAACACCAAAGCAGAAAATTGAATATAATAATATTATATTTACAAAATTGTCAAGCCCACCTAAGAAATCTGATTTCAGATCATGTATAACACATGTGAGCCACTCAATTGCAACAAAAAACGTTTTTCTTAAAAAAACATTTTAAACTCTAAAAATCAATTATTTCGGAACTTCGGAACTTCAATAATTCATAATAAATAGCCCTTTTATCAGAAAATTCGAATCTCGCAAGTTTTTATAGGAAATTCAATTCTCTACAACTTTGCAGAAGAAAGTTTTTCCAAATTCCAAACAGAAATTGACCGAAATCCATAAACGGACGATTTTATAGTCAATAATAAATTTTCGATCAAGAATTATGTCCACCAACACACAAAACATGTGTTAATCATTTAATGCCACAAAAATACTCTTCTTCCTCATATACTCATATATCCCACATTCATTGTAAAAATACCACCATCAATATATTATTAAAATAATATATTTAAATGAATTATTTTATCAGAAAAAGATAAAATATTAATTTTCAACAATTGTCACATTAAAATTTTTCTCTATCTATATCCACATAAAATCACTATTTTTCTCGTCATATAAATCAATAATTAATTATACACAAATAATATTACAGAATCACAGTACTGGCAACCAGGCCGTTCCCAAGAAAGAGGGGGCTTTCCAATAAGGATCTCTCCTTACTGGCGCGCAATTAGATGACCAAACCTCTCCTTAGACAGAACTTTCTAGACATTGCCAATAATGTTATCTAATAATATTATTCAGATAATATGAATTATTGCTCCGATAATAAAAAATACTGCGTAGTGACAATTATTGAAACAACAGTAATATAAAATATCAACGCAGTAATTATTGAATCAATAAAATACAATATTGAACAGTAATTACTGTAACAATTATTGAGTAGTGCCTTCTTACGTAAGAATCAATAATTGGTGCAATACCGTGTGCTAAGCATATTACCGTGTTTTAACCACCGGGTATTCCAACAGTATTAATGGTAACAACTACGCCGTTATTTATAAACAACTTATTTTTATCGTTTTCTTCATCCAATCGCTTTCCGTTATGGGGCCCACAAAAGACTGCGCCGTCGTACGAATATTCTCCGACAGTAAGAATATTCCACGACCAAGCGAATATTCCCCGACAACAATGAATATTTTATAACCACTTGCTTATTTAAAATATTTGCGCATTTTACCCATAACTAACCACATTAATCAAATCAACTCTTACTATTTCAAAATAATAAATAGAGGAATTTAAATTTCATTTATTAATAATTTGGGGTCTTACATATGTGTTGTTGTATTTTGCACGATAATTGTGGTAATAAAGTTGTAGTTATTTTCTGTACCATGTATTTGGCGACTCAGAATTGGTTAGATAGAATGGACCTATTTTGGGGTTGTCACAATAACAGTGATGAAAAACCTTTTAAATCATAAAACATAGTAGATTTTATTTTCTACTTGACTCTTTTAATGGATTGCTTGTTCCGCTGCAGTTAAACTTGATGTCTATTATATTTTATCAGTTAACATTGTTGGAGACTAATGATAATTTATTCTGCATTATCTTAGTCATAATATTTTTTACTGGGCTAGTTGAGCTCACCCTTTCTTTCACTGTTCTCTTCAGGAAATGAGAATATAGCTGGGACGAGTCGGGAACCGGAGTGATGACCCAGAGGATAGCATTAGTAGTCCTCACTATTATGTGAAATAGTGTGATAATAATTGTAATGAGGACTCCTTTTGAGTTTGTATACTCTCTAGTAGACAATATTTGTATTCAAACTCACAGTTTATGTTTTGTCGTATTGTACACGACAGTTGTATTAGTAAGTTGTGACGCCCCCAAAATAGGTATACAACACCCATTCTGAGTCGCTAAATACATGGTATATAAAGCAAACTAAAACTTCAATAATACAAATGTCGTGTGAAATACGACAATACATATTGTGAGTATAAATATAAATATTGTCTTCTAGACAATATCCACACTCAAATAAGTTCTCATTACAATTATTCAAGCACTATTTTATAGAAATAGTGAGGACTGCTAAAACATCTTTCTAGAACCATTACTCCATACCCCGACTCGATCATGCTATGTTCTCACCTCCTAAGAAGAAAAATGGAACAAAAAGGAAAAGGGTGAGCTCAACTAGCCCAGTAAAGAATATTATGACGAAGATAATATACAACAAATTATCATTAGTCTTCAATAGGAAAAAATCTGATAAAATATAATAGACAATAAATTTTAGATCAACAACTATAGCGGAAATAACAAACCATTAGAAGAGTCAAGTAGAGAATGAGTTCTACTATCTTCTAAGATTTAAAAGTCTATCATCAATATTTTATCCCTGTAACAACAATCAATAACCGTCTTTAATCAAATATTCATCTTTGCACTACAGGCCAAAGATATTCATTTGTATCACCAGTCGATCATGTTCATCTCAACACATGTTCATCTTTGCACTACGAGCCAAAGATATTCATCAATTAATCATTCATCTTTGCACTACAGGCCAAAGATATTCAGTAATATCATCATTTAGGACTGAGGATGATGAAAAATATCTTAAAGAAAATGAATCCAGTGAGACAGAAGGACAAATAGTAGGGATTCGTATAACAGTTTATCCAAGATCAATAATACTTCATAATAATCAATTCTGAAGCAGAATTCAAAAATAAAGATCAAAACATGGATACAATCAAAGATAGTAACTATAATAGACATTTTGGACAAAAAGAAAAAATTTTATTTTTTGGTGAATAGTGTCGTATTCGTGAATAGTGCCCTATACGTGAATAGTAACCCCGACACAAAAAGTTTCAAATTTGATAAAAAAATTCATATCAATATTTCAGCATAATGATATTGAAGAAAATAATATCATTTAAGAAGAAAATAATATTCCTTACCTCAAAATAACCGTACTTCTGACTGAATTTCGGGTATAGTGCTGATAGAAACTTGCACCATATAGCAACACTCAAAGTATACTCACAAGAATACGCTCGATAATATAGAGAGAAAAAGAGAAAAAACTTGTTTCTGGTGTGATTTTCAATTCTAACTTAGCCCTCTATTTATAGGAAAATGCTAGAACGTCATAGGAGACTAAATAATAAAATAATATTATTATTAATCAAAATTTCCTACGCATGCTATATAGACCATGACCAGCCACCACCTTGGAAAAATTTTCAGCAGCCTATGTGTTTGAAAAACCAAAAGTAGGTCCCACCCATAAATTTAATAAAAATTATTTTATTTTCCAAAACTTCAACAATTCATAGAAAATAGCCCGGTTATCAGAAAAAGACGAATTTTATGTCCATTCTGCTTGAAATCGAATTCTCTACAACTTTGTAGCTTTGAGTTTTTTTAAATTCCAAACCAAAAATATCTGAAATCCACAAACGAATACTTTTTAATACTTCCCTTCCGACAAAATACTGATAAAATACCTCAGCATTAATTCTTTCATTTTTATCCACATAAAAATAAATATATCCATCATTTATATCCACATAAAATAAATATTTTCTTATCATATAAATCAATAATTAATTATTCACAAATAATATTACAGAATCACAATTATGACAACCAGGCCGTTCACAGGAAAGAGAGGGCTTTCTAATAAGGATTTCTCTTTACTGGCCCGCAATTAGATGACCAAACATCTCCTTAGACAGAACTTTCTAGACATTGTCATTAATACTATCTAATTATATTATTCAAATAATATGAATTATTGATCTGATAATAAAAAATACTGTGCAGCAATAATTATTGAAACAACAATAATATAAAATATCAACGCAACAATTATTGAATCAATAAAATAAAATATTGAACAGTAACTACTGTAACAATTATTGAGCAGTGCCTTCTTACGTACGAATCAATAATTCAACTATACTGTGCAATATCGTGTGCTACTGTGCAACTACGCGTATTATTGTATTTTAACCACCGAGTATTCCAACAGTGTTAACGGTAACAACTACGCCGTTATTTATAAAAATTCAAGCTTGTCGTTTTCTTTATCCGACAGTTATTCCGTTATGGGCCCCACAATTGACTACGCCATCGTACAGATATTCCCGACAAGAAGAATATTCTACGACCAAACGAATATTCTCCGAAAACAATGATTATTTTATAACCACTTGCTTATTTTATAAAATTTACATATTTCACCCATAACCAAAGTATTATATCAAATTATCACCTTACTATTCCAAGATAATAAATAGGGAAATTTAATTTTATTTATAATAAGTTGGGGTCTTACATAAGTTGTATTTGAATTCTGTATCATGTATCTGGCGATCCAAGATGGGTGATGTATACCTAATTTTGGGGGCGTCACAATAATTGAGATGACAAAGTTATTAATATTATTATTTATAATATTAACGATGTCTAGAAGTTCTGTCAAGGAGAGGTTTGGTCACCTAATTGCTCGCCAATAGGGATAAATCCTTATTGGAAAGCCCCCTCTTTCCTGGGAACGACCTGGTCGATTAATATTGTGAATTATAATAATGATGATAAATGTTGATAAAAATATTAAGGAGATTTTTTTTATAAAATATTTGTTGTAAATTTTGCTTATTAGCATTTACTTATTTTTCAAAATAATCGGTAGAAAATTATTTAAAGGTGGGGCCCACAGGTAGGGCCCATATGTGTTAAAAAACTGATTTTTAAAATGGGGGTGGGAGAGAGTATAAGTAAAGGGGAGAGAATTTATATATATATATATATATATATATATATATATATATATATATATATATATATATATGTGTGTATGATGTGTGTATATATGTAATTTGTGTGTGAGTGAAAAATGGTAGAAAAGTGATGGGTGTAAGATATGTGTAAAAGTATAGTGATAGTGATGTGTGGGTGGAAAAGTGAAAATTGTGTGTGAATACATATATAATTGGTATATATATATATATATGATGAAAGTGATTTTGGGGGGGTGGGGGATTGATGTTGGTTACGGGGGGAATAAAAATCAAGTGGTATATATATAATATTGATATATATAAATTGAAAGCATGTATATATATATATATATATATATATATTATATTTTATTTTTGTTGTTTTATTTTTTATTAGATGGTTGATTGCAATTGAGCATCCATGCATCTGCAAAATTATTTCGTCCATGAACAGTGCATTTCCATTCTCCTATAAATAGAAACTCATTCCTTCATTATTTCTTACGAATTCACTGAAACTCTAGAGAGAGAAAATTATAGAGTGAAAGAAGAAGAGAAGTCTGCTACCTCTCTTTTTTCATATCCAGTTTCTTTTAAGGTAAGGGGTATTATTTCTTTCTTATTCATGAAGAGAACTTCTGTTATTCCATTCTTTATTATTCTGTTGGAATAATCTGTATATGCGGGTTACCCTATACATGGTGGAATTCTTCTGTTATTTTATTCTTTATTATTTTGTTGGAACATCCTGTCTGTGTTTTACGCATGACCTGGTTCCGTTAATTATTATTCTATTAGAATATCCTGTCTGTGCTTTACGCATGACCTGGTTCTATTATTTATCATTCTGTTGGAACATCCTGTCTGTGCTTTACGCATGACCTAGTTTCGTTAATTATTATTTTGTTAGAATATCCTGTTTGTGCGTTTACGCATGACCTGGTTCTGTTATTTATTATTCTGTTAAAATAACATGTCTGTGCGGTCTATCGCACGCTTGATGATTTCTTTTATTATTCCATTCTTTATTATACTCAGTTGGTTAAAGTTTTAGTTTCTATATTCCATGAAATTAGTGGAATATCCTTGATATTTGCGCTTCATCCAGTATCTTTTCATGAAAATATTCTTCTGAGCATTCTTAAATTTTACTCTACAAAGAAGTATCATGTTGACAATTTGGACGTTATTGATTCCTGGATAAATTAATTCTTGAACTTGTTTTATTGAATTCTTATATCATTGTCATCATCCTCATGTTTATATTCTGTTGAAAGTCATCTGTGGCCTGTAGTGCATAGATGGACTTGGTATGATTATGACCAGGGATTAATCGGTATAATCATAACCGTAAGGTTACAAATGATGTGGTAAAAATTCTCATTGGCCCGTAGTACATTGATGGACAGTTGTTGGCATGATCATGACCATTAATGAATATACGAATATCTTTGGCCCGTAGTGCATGGATAATTTATGGTTGTGATACTGATGAATATCCTTGGCCGTAGTGTAGGGATGATGTGAATTATTTATTAAGCTGAGTCTCAGCGATAACAGTGATGAAAAACTTTTTAAATCATAGAAGATAGTAGATTTTATTCTCTACTTGACTCTTCTAATGGATTGCTTGTTCCGCTGCACTTAAACTTGATATTTATTATATTTTATCAGTTTAACACTGTTGAAGGCTAACGATAAATTATTCTGGATTATCTTAGTCATAATATTTTTTATTGGGCTAGTTGAGCTCACCCTTTTACTTTCATTGTTCTCTTCAGAAAATGAGAACGTAGCATGGACTAGTCGGAGAACAGAGTGATGGTCCTAGATTGTGCATTAGTAGTCCTCACTATTCTGTGAAATAGTGTGATAATAAATGTAATGAGGACCCCATTGAGTTTGTATATTGTCTAGATGATAATATTTGTATTAAAACTCACATCATATGTTTAGTCGTATTTTACACGACTGTTGTATAATTAAGTTTGTATTTAAATTCGGTACCATATATTTGGCAACTCAAGATGGGTGATTTATACCTATTTTGGGGGTGTCACAACATTTTTATATAAATTAAAAAATACTTAATGTAGAGAAAAGAAAGTAAAAAAATTTTTAAATTTATTCTTAGTGGTCCTACATAATTATATAAATTGATGAGTATTTTTGATATATATTAATGCATTCCACTAAATAACATATTTATCTTTCACTTTATATACATTTAATCATACTTTTGAGAACATGAAAAATTATAAATTTAGTCATTATTTTGAGGACGTAGGGAGTATCAACCGTAAGAATAATACTCCTTCCGTCCCAGGATAAAAGTCCTGATGGACTTTTCACGCATATTAAGAAGATGAATAAAATGACAAAATTATCCATAATAATGTCATTAAATATAGAGAGAGAATTAAAATAAGAAAAGTATGAGATATTTATTGCTACGAACGTAATAGAAAAAAATTGTATAAAAATTTAGTTATTAAAGGAAAGTAGACATTTAACATAGGACAACCCAAAATAATAATAAAGACTTTTATCCTGGACGGAGGGAGTACTATGTATACACAAATTATACACAAAAGTTGTACATAAAAAATATAATCAATGTATTATTTATCAATACAAATATGTAAATTATTCGATGATAGGTCCTAATTCTTATTTCCTCTCTTTTATATATTGTTTGTACATAATTTTGTGTACATAACAAATAGATTAATTAATCAATATAGTATTGATACGCATAAAAAAAGATCATCTTCTATCTGCGTATGAATAATATATTGACCAATTAATCAAAATTAACTTCATCATAACTATTACAAAATTTACTACATCATAACTATTACAAAATTTACTACCGTGCACACACGCGTTAGTGTGAGTACTAGATACAAACCCGCGCTTTGCGGCGGGATTATTCATTTTGTTAATAATAAATTTATACATGCAATTAATAAATTAAAATATAATAAGAAGATGATAAATTGTTGTGCGATTATCAAATTTTAATAGCATATGTTATATAGTGTTGCATAAAAATTTTGTGCGCAAATACATATCCAAGTATATAATTAATCTGATCACTAAACCCTAGAACATTCAATAACAGTTGTGCGTGTGTTGTGTGTGTGTGTGTGTGTGTGTGTGTGTGTATTATATATATATATATATATATATATATTAATGTCTTGATAAAAATGTTTATAATGTAACCAATATGGTTAAAAATGGGTAACTCTTTCATTCTAAAGCACTAATAAATATTTAGAAAGTGTCATGCACAATGACATCGAATTGTTACATTGATATGATTGCTAGTGGTATATTTGAAGTCTGTTACACATTACACAAACCTCACCAAGCCTCAAATATCTTACACATGTACTTGATGCATTTTGAAGATCCATGTCTCGTATACGCTTACTTGCACCAGAATTCTAACATCCAAACGAAAGGGAAAACAACGAAATAATGTCTCAGTTTCGGTCATCAGACATGAAGGGAAAGCACATGTTACATGCAAAAATTGAAAAGCACGAGAATTAATAATTATGTTGGATCTTCATGTCAAACAAACACCATATCTAAAAATATAGCAGTATAGCATCGTGTCATACATAACATAAAGTTATAGTTAAAGAACGAATACATTGCCTCATTAGTTTTTTTGTCAATTTTTGACAATTGTATAGGCACTCACAGTATTACCATAATGCCAAAAAAAAATATTAATGACGATTAAAATAATTTACCGGATGCTAATACTTAACAAATCATGCAAAGCCACAATCCATATAATAGAATGTAATAAATGAAGAAGTCATAAATATAAACACCATGGGATATAGTCCCCAAAATGAAGCCATAGCCCCTCACATTGAATGTATTGCCCCATAATCTGAAAGTTTTCATATAACTCCTTTGCACTTTCAACAGTATTTAGAATTGTAGGGCCCAAAATTGTGTTGTGCTAAGCAGGATAAAATCCATGATGCGCCTGAAATAATGCAAGAAGCATGACAACAAAAATTTAACTCTGCCAAGAACTGCATACACCAAATTCATTGTCACATTACCATTGAACCATAGGTACCAGGATTATCACATTTAAGCTTCTTCCAGTTTTGATCTTTTTAACAATCGTTGCAATCTTATAAATATTTACGACAGGAATCTGGACAATAGTGAGATATAAGAATTTGGACATACTTAATAGTTGATTTTAACATTGCCTAAACTATCAACCAAATAAATAATTATCTTTCCACAACTCTTTTATAGGAAATAGTATTGCCCGAGATAAAAAAAGTCTCACACTTAGCTAAAGATTCATGTGTTTGTCGGATTGAAAACTAACAGAACATAACGGAATTTAGCTCCTATATTAAATAAAAATGAAAAGAATTAGTGTAAAACACATACGAAATGGACTTGCATAGAATTTTAAATACTATCATCAAAAAAGTAAAAGACAAACCTATTATACTCTTATTTAAAAGTTTTTCAATGGTTATACATGAATATATATACACATACAAAAAAATGAATATACATAAACTCTACTCAGTACATATATTAACAAAATTTCGAGTTGAATGTATAATAAAAACTAAACAATTTTGTAAGGGGTAGTGTTGAGAGTTTGTCGGTTTATTTTTGTCTTCGCAACTGAAATTTGGGTCGATCGAGATAGCTTTGTAAATGCATATCATAGATTTACCTAAAAAGATTTAAATAGATTATAGTAAAAATTTCATGAGATATAATAATAAAATAATCAGGATTTACACTAATAATGAGCAGCAAAAAGATAATAGCCAGAAACAGTCAAACCTTTCTATATTAAATTGTGAAAAACTTTCTGGAAAATTAAATTCTTTGTAGTATTATATGTTTGTCCATTTTTGTCACAAATTAGTATTTTTACTCCACTCTTGCTTGTAACTCTTGATACTACTACATACAATTGATTATGACTAAAAATTGGACGTGACAGATACAGTCCAACATGTGAGAGAGATTGTCACTGACTCTTATTAATTGTCATGAAAAAGCAAACAACCAAAAGAAATTGTCTTTGTTGGAATTTTAAAGATAATCTAATGTTTGATGGTGTTAAGACCAAGCGAGGTATGAAAACTTTATGTCCAAAATTGCTGACTGAAATTACTTTTGCTTCTATCAGATGTTTTTCCAATTGAGTTTATGTAAGACCCCAACTTTTATAAATAAAGATGAATTTTCTATAAATATCATTTTTGAATATTATGGAGTTAATTTGATATAATGTTATAGTTGTGGGTAATATTTATAAATTTTGCAAAGTAAGCAAGTTGTTATAAAATATTCGTTTGGTCGGAGAATATTCTTTTTGTCGGGGAATATTCGTACGACGGCACAATCATTGGTGGACCCCACAACGGAATTATTGTCGGATTGAGAAAACGACAGAATTATCTTTCTATAAAAATAACGGCTGAGGTGTTACTGTTAAAACCGTTAAAACTGTTGAACTACTCGGTAGTAAAAGTACAGTAATACGCGTGGTTGCATAGTAGCACACGGTATTGATTATTGATGCTTACGTGAGAAGTCACTCAGCTATACTCAATTATTGCTACAGTAATTGCTGCATCATATCTCTTAAATTATTGTCATAGTATCATCTGTATAATATGTTATATTATTAAATCAATAATTGAGACGTTGTGGTAAGTTTGGTTATTTTATGGGGGGCCATATGTCATCATCTAAGAGTCTCTTCGTCAATAGTAATTACCGTCGTCAATAGTAATTACCGTCGTCAATAGTATTTACCTTAGTCAATAGTAATTACCGTCGTCAATAGTATTTACCTTGGTCAATAGTAATTACCTTCGTCAATAGTATTTACCTTGGTCAATAGTAATTACCTTCGTCAATAGTATTTACCTTGGTCAATAGTAATTACTTTCGTCAATAGTAGTTGTCCCTTCAATATTACCAAGAGTCATTTGACCCTTCGTTAAGACCAAGAGTCATTTGACCCTTCGTTAAGACCAAGAGCCACCCTCAGTTTTTCTATAAATAGAGGCCTAGGGCTTCATTATTTTTTCACGAATTCATTCAAGCTATAGAGAGAGAAAGTATAGAGAGAATAAGAGAGAGAGAGACTAAAAGTATTCTGCTACATCACTTTTCCAATATCCAGTTCTTTTAAGGTAGGGAATATTATTTCTTTTATATTCATGAAGAGAACTTCTGTTATTCCATTTGTTATTATTCTGTTGGAATAACCAGTATACGCGGTCTACCCTATACTTGGTGACATTCTTCTATTATTCTGTTGGAACATCCTGTCTGTGTGTTTTACACCGGACCTGGTTCCGTTTATTATTCTGTTGGAACATCCTGTCTGTGTGTTTTACACCGGACCTGGTTCCGTTTATTATTCTGTTGGAACATCCTGTCTGTGTGTTTTACACCGGACCTGGTTCCGTTTTATTATTATTCTGTTGGAATATCCTGTCTGTGTGTTTTACACCGGACCTGGTTCCATTATTTATTATTCTGTCGGAATATCCTGTCTGTGCGTTTACGCCGGACCTGGTTCCATTATTTATTATTCTATTGGAATAACCTGTCTGTGCGGTCTATCGCATGCATGGTGATTTCTTTTGTTATTCCATTCTTTATTGTACTCAGTTGGTTAAGTTTTGACTTCTATACTCCATGAAATTTGTGGAATATCCTTGATAGTTGCGTTTCATCCAGTATCTTTTCAAGAAAATATTCTTCTAAGCATTCTTGAATTTTACTCCACAATGCAGTATCATGTTGACAATTTGGACGTTGTTAATTCTTGGATAAATTAATTCTTGAACTTGTTTTATTGAATTCTTATATCATTGTCATCATCCTCATGTTTATAAAATGTTGAAAGTCATCTGTGGCCTGTAGTGCATAGATGGACTTGGTATGATTATGACCAGGGATTATTCGGTATAATCATGACCGTAATGTTACAAATGATGTGGTAAAAGTCCTCATTGGCCCGTAGTGCATTGATGGACAGTTGTTGGCATGATCATGACCATTAATGAATACACGAATATCCTTGGCCGTAGTGCAGGGGTGATTCGATGATGTGGATTATTTTATTAAGCTGAGTCTCAGCGATCACAGTGTTGAAAAACCTTTTAAATCATAAAAGATAGTAGAGTTTATTTTCTACTTGACTCTTTTAATGGATTGCTTGTTCCGCTACAGTTAAACTTGATGTCTATTATATTTTATCAGTTTAACATTGTTGAAGGCTAATGATAATTTATTCTGCATTATCTTAGTCATAATATTTCTTACTGGGCTAGTTGAGCTCACCCTTTCTTTCACTGTTCTCTTCAGGAAATGAGAACGTAGCTGGGACAAGTCGGGGTACGGAGTGATGGTCCGAATGATAGTATTAGTTAGTAGTCCTCACTATTCTATGTAATGGTGTGTTAATAAATGTAATGAGGACTCCTTTTGAGTATGAATACTCTCTAGAAGATAATATTTGTATTCAAACTCACAGTTTATGTTTTGTCGTATTGTACACGACAGTTGTATTATTAAGTTGTATTTGTATTCTGTACTATGTATCTGACGACCCAAGATGGGTGATGTATACCTAATTTTGGGGGCGTCACAGTTGGTATCAGAGCTTAGGGATATGATCCCTGGCTAAGATGTGAGAATAGAACTAGGAGGGGAGAGACGGGGAATTCCTTCGCTAGTATGACATACCTAAGTTTATTTGCATGGTATTTAATTGGTCGGTCATAATATAAGGATAATATATGACATATCAATTAATTTTTATTTTGTGGCAGTATCTGAAAATGGCATCTGAGAATGTTGAGAATAGCAATGGAGCACAGACGACTGTTGATTCACCACATATCAATAATCAGGATAATGTGCATCAGGAAGGTGTCAATCCTCATGCAAACAACAACACTGACCAAATGATGAATGATCAAATGTTCAGAGGCTTTATGCAATTCATGCAACAACAGGTGAAAGCGGCTCCTGTCCACAACGTAGGTGGAAATACTGGAAACTCTCAGGCGGTCACCGCTAAACAGTTTAAGGAGCTGGGACCACCGGAGTTTAAGGGAGAACCCAAACCACTTGTAGCTGAAACATGGATAAAGCAGATCACCAAGATATTTGATGTCTTGGGTTGCTCCGAGGAGCAAAAGGTTCCCTTTGCCGCCTTTATGTTGCGAGGAGAGGCAGATTACTGGTGGGAATCGATAAAGCGTACTCAACCTGCCGCACTGAAGATGTCTTGGGAGAAGTTCCAAGAGCTGTTTAACGACAAATACTTTCCCGAGAGTATTCGTCACATGAAGGAGGTGGAGTTCATCAAATTGGAGCAGAATAATATGACCGTGTCGCAGTACGAGGCAAAATTTGCGGAGTTATCCCGGTTTGCGTCCCACCTGGTGGATAATGAAGAAAGAATGACGCGGATGTTTTTAAGAGGTTTGAAGCCGGAGATACGTCAACATCTTGTTTCTCATAAACTGTGTTTGTATTCAGATGTTGTAAATAGGGCTCAGTTGGTGGAGCGCGATAACGAGACAACGCAACCAAAAGAGAGCAGCCGGCAAAATGATAATACCAGTGAGAGCAGTCATCGAAGCGGTGACAACAAGCGTGGAGGGAATCAACAGGCCAGAAATGGTAACCACTTCGGTGGTAATCAGGGCCAAAACAATAAGAATGGACATTTCAAGAAGAGGAGATTCAACAATGATGGAAAGACGTCAGCACCAGCACCTGTCGTTAAGGAAGGAGAACGACCACCTATCATATGTTTCAAATGCGGAGGGGAGGGGCACATCAGTCCAAACTGCGCGATGCCGTCCAAAGCATGTTATAATTGTGGAAGAGAAGGTCATTTAGCCCGATTTTGTCGTTTACCGAAGACAAATTCAGCTAGGATGGAGGCACCAAAAGCCGTCCCAGAAAAGTCAAAACCGGTTGTGCAAGGGAGAGCGTTTGTTGTGACCTCCCAGAAGCAAGGAACCCGAATGAGGTCATCACGGGTAAGCTTATCATAAACTCTAACGAAGTCTATACTTTATTTGATACCGGTTCAACCCATTCTTTTATTTCTCCTACTTGCGCTCATCGATTAAATTTGATTCCGGAGAAATTAGACTTTGACTTAGCAGTTGAAACTCCATTGGGAGAAACCTTCATTACATCCACGGTTTATAAGTCTTGTTTGGTTCAAGTTGGTACCCACACATTACCTGTCGATCTTATTTCATTAAAAATACTTGCATTTGACGTGATTCTAGGGATTGATTGGTTAACTACTCATCATGCAAAAATTGATTGTTTTCGTAAGGTTGTTAGCTTTCATATTCCTAATCGACCTATTATGCGAATTCAAGCAACCAAACCATTAAAATCAATCGCTGTCATCTCAAGCCATAAAGCTATTCGTTTATTGAAAAACGGATGTCAAGCTTTCTTAGCTCATGTCACAGATCTAAACAAAAATACGTCAGCTTTGAATGATATTTCTGTTGTTAATAAATTTCCTGACGTATTTCCCGAAGAACTTCCTGGCCTACCCCCAGAGCGTGAAATTGAATTTTGTATCGACCTTGAACCCGGTACAAAACCCATTTCCAAAGCCCCATATCGAATGGCTCCTATTGAACTTCAGGAGTTAAAGACCCAACTGCAGGAATTGTTAGACATTGGTTTTATTCGTCCTAGTACTTCTCCTTGGGGTGCTCCTGTTCTATTCGTGAAGAAGAAAGATGGAAGTATGCGACTTTGTATTGATTATCGGGAGTTGAATCATGTCACCATCAAAAACAGGTACCCATTGCCACGTATTGATGACCTGTTTGACCAGTTGCAAGGAGCACAATTCTTTTCAAAGATCGATCTTCGTTCTGGATATCATCAGCTGAAGGTTAGAACTGAGGATATTCCAAAGACGGCTTTTAGAACTCGGTACGGGCATTATGAATTCCTAGTCATGTCCTTTGGATTGACTAATGCTCCTGCTGCCTTCATGGATATGATGAACCGGGTATTCAAGGAATATTTGGATCACTTTGTGGTCGTCTTTATTGATGACATCCTTATTTATTCCAAAAGCCGTGAAGATCATGAGCAACACTTGAGGCTGGTACTCCAAAAGCTTCGTGAATACAAGCTTTATGCCAAGTTGAAGAAATGCGAGTTCTGGCTGGAGGAGGTAGCATTCCTTGGGCACGTAGTATCAAGTCGTGGAATATCGGTTGACCCGGCAAAGATTGAAGCTATTCAAAGCTGGGAGCAACCTAAATCAGTGACCGAGGTACGTAGCTTTCTTGGTTTAGCTGGTTATTATCGGAGATTCGTGGAAGGATTTTCTCGAATCGCTACTCCATTAACTCAGCTGACTCGAAAAGATACAAAGTTCGGTTGGAGCGAAGAATGTGAGCAGAGTTTTCAAGAACTCAAGAGGAGACTCATTTCAGCACCTGTTCTAACAATACCATCTGGCTCGGAGGGATTTGTCATCTACAGTGATGCTTCGAGCAAAGGGTTGGGATGTGTTCTCATGCAACATGGAAAAGTCATAGCCTATGCATCAAGACAACTCAAGGAATATGAGAGGAATTATCCTACTCATGATCTAGAGTTGGCAGCTGTTGTCTTTGCACTTAAAATTTGGAGGCATTACTTGTATGGGGAGAAAGTGGAGATCTTTACGGATCATAAAAGCCTCAAATATTTCTTCACTCAAAAGGAACTCAACATGCGACAACGACGTTGGCTTGAACTGTTAAAAGATTATGATCATACCATTCAATACCATCCTGGAAAAGCGAACGTGGTAGCTGACGCATTGAGTAGAAGATCATATGCGGGTACAAGTGCAATATTAACAACGCAAAGGCCCATTTTGTGTGACTTGCAAAGGATGGAGATAGAGTTGAAGACTCCAGGGACCCATGTGATGATGGCGAATATACGAGTAGAACCGACTTTAATCGATAAAGTTAAAGCTGCTCAAGCTACAGACCTGGAGCTGATGCGTATGAAGAAGAAAGTGCAAGAAGGTGCTATGCCGGAAGCAAGAATCGATGAAGAAGGAATACTTCGAGTCAACTCCAGACTTTGTGTTCCTAACAACCCTGATTTAAAGTATGAAATCATGATGGAGGCGCACAACACACCATTTGCAATCCATCCTGGAAGTACCAAAATGTATCATGATCTTCGTCATACATTTTGGTGGAGCAATATGAAGAGAGAGATAGCGTTGTTTATCTCAAGGTGTCTAACTTGTCAACGAGTCAAAGCGGAGCATCAAGTACCAAAAGGTCCATTGCAACCACTTGAAATTCAGAATGGAAGTGGGAGCACATTACCATGGATTTCGTTACCGGTCTTCCTAGGGTTTCTCAAGGTATTGATGCGATTTGGGTCATTGTTGATAGATTGACCAAGTCTGCTCATTTCTTACCGATACGAGAAACTTATACACTTGAACGTCTTGCTCGTATGTACATAAACGAGATTGTAAGACTGCATGGTATGCCAGTATCCATAGTTTCTGACCGAGACCCAAGATTCACTTCACGATTTTGGGTTAGTTTACAAAAAGCTATGGGCACGGAGTTACGATTTAGTTCAGCATATCATCCTCAGACGGACGGACAATCAGAGAGGACTATTCAAACTCTTGAAGATCTATTAAGACTCTGTGTCTTTGACTTTAAGGGAAGTTGGGACAAGTTCTTACCATTGGTGGAGTTTTCCTACAACAACAGTTATCAAGCAAGTATTGGCATGGCTCCATTCGAAGCATTGTATGGAAGAAAATGTCGTTCTCCAGTATGCTGGGATGAGGTGGGCGAAGCAACGTTGTTGGGACCGGAGTTGGTACGTATGACTACAGAAAAGATTCAAACGATCCGACAACGTATAAAAACCTCACAAGATCGACAAAAGAGTTATGCTGATCTTCATCGAAAGGACGTGGAATTTGATGTAGGAGATCATGTGTTCTTACGTGTTGCTCCATGGAAAGGAGTTACGAGATTTGGAAAGAGAGGAAAGCTAAATCCTCGATTCATCGGTCCATTTTTAATCCTCGATCGAGTAGGAACTGTGGCTTATAGACTCGCTTTACCGCCAAGTATGTCTCGTGTTCATAACGTTTTCCACATATCCATGTTACGCAAATATGTGGAAGACCCGAACCACATTATTGAGTTAGAACCGGACGAAATAGCGGAGGATTTGACGTATGAAGAAGTTCCTGTTCAAATCTTGGATAAGAAGGAACATATTCTACGCTCCAAGGTTATACCTCAAGTTAAAGTTTTGTGGAGAAACCACGATGTTGAGGAAATGACTTGGGAGTTAGAATCAGAAATGAAATCAAGGTATCCTTACCTCTTCGACATACCAGGTACGTACCCTAATTTCGAGGGCGAAATTTCATAAGAAGGGGAGGTTGTAAGACCCCAACTTTTATAAATAAAGATGAATTTTCTATAAATATCATTTTTGAATATTATGGAGTTAATTTGATATAATGTTATAGTTGTGGGTAATATTTATAAATTTTGCAAAGTAAGCAAGTTGTTATAAAATATTCGTTTGGTCGGAGAATATTCTTTTTGTCGGGGAATATTCGTACGACGGCACAATCATTGGTGGACCCCACAACGGAATTATTGTCGGATTGAGAAAACGACAGAATTATCTTTCTATAAAAATAACGGCTGAGGTGTTACTGTTAAAACCGTTAAAACTGTTGAACTACTCGGTAGTAAAAGTACAGTAATACGCGTGGTTGCATAGTAGCACACGGTATTGATTATTGATGCTTACGTGAGAAGTCACTCAGCTATACTCAATTATTGCTACAGTAATTGCTGCATCATATCTCTTAAATTATTGTCATAGTATCATCTGTATAATATGTTATATTATTAAATCAATAATTGAGACGTTGTGGTAAGTTTGGTTATTTTATGGGGGGCCATATGTCATCATCTAAGAGTCTCTTCGTCAATAGTAATTACCGTCGTCAATAGTAATTACCGTCGTCAATAGTATTTACCTTAGTCAATAGTAATTACCGTCGTCAATAGTATTTACCTTGGTCAATAGTAATTACCTTCGTCAATAGTATTTACCTTGGTCAATAGTAATTACCTTCGTCAATAGTATTTACCTTGGTCAATAGTAATTACTTTCGTCAATAGTAGTTGTCCCTTCAATATTACCAAGAGTCATTTGACCCTTCGTTAAGACCAAGAGTCATTTGACCCTTCGTTAAGACCAAGAGCCACCCTCAGTTTTTCTATAAATAGAGGCCTAGGGCTTCATTATTTTTTCACGAATTCATTCAAGCTATAGAGAGAGAAAGTATAGAGAGAATAAGAGAGAGAGAGACTAAAAGTATTCTGCTACATCACTTTTCCAATATCCAGTTCTTTTAAGGTAGGGAATATTATTTCTTTTATATTCATGAAGAGAACTTCTGTTATTCCATTTGTTATTATTCTGTTGGAATAACCAGTATACGCGGTCTACCCTATACTTGGTGACATTCTTCTATTATTCTGTTGGAACATCCTGTCTGTGTGTTTTACACCGGACCTGGTTCCGTTTATTATTCTGTTGGAACATCCTGTCTGTGTGTTTTACACCGGACCTGGTTCCGTTTTATTATTATTCTGTTGGAATATCCTGTCTGTGTGTTTTACACCGGACCTGGTTCCATTATTTATTATTCTATCGGAATATCCTGTCTGTGCGTTTACGCCGGACCTGGTTCCATTATTTATTATTCTATTGGAATAACCTGTCTGTGCGGTCTATCGCATGCATGGTGATTTCTTTTGTTATTCCATTCTTTATTGTACTCAGTTGGTTAAGTTTTGACTTCTATACTCCATGAAATTTGTGGAATATCCTTGATAGTTGCGTTTCATCCAGTATCTTTTCAAGAAAATATTCTTCTAAGCGTTCTTGAATTTTACTCCACAACGCAGTATCATGTTGACAATTTGGACGTTGTTAATTCTTGGATAAATTAATTCTTGAACTTGTTTTATTGAATTCTTATATCATTGTCATCATCCTCATGTTTATAAAATATTGAAAGTCATCTGTGGCCTGTAGTGCATAGATGGACTTGGTATGATTATGACCAGGGATTATTCGGTATAATCATGACCGTAATGTTACAAATGATGTGGTAAAAGTCCTCATTGGCCCGTAGTGCATTGATGGACAGTTGTTGGCATGATCATGACCATTAATGAATACACGAATATTCCTTGGCCGTAGTGCAGGGGTGATTCGATGATGTGGATTATTTTATTAAGATGAGTCTCAGCGATCGCAGTGTTGAAAAACCTTTTAAATCATAAAAGATAGTAGAGTTTATTTTCTACTTGACTCTTTTAATGGATTGCTTGTTCCGCTACAGTTAAACTTGATGTCTATTATATTTTATCAGTTTAACATTGTTGAAGGCTAATGATAATTTATTCTGCATTATCTTAGTCATAATATTTCTTACTGGGCTAGTTGAGCTCACCCTTTCTTTCACTGTTCTCTTCAGGAAATGAGAACGTAGCTGGGACAAGTCGGGGTACGGAGTGATGGTCCGAATGATAGTATTAATTAGTAGTCCTCACTATTCTATGTAATGGTGTGTTAATAAATGTAATGAGGACTCCTTTTGAGTATGAATACTCTCTAGAAGATAATATTTGTATTCAAACTCACAGTTTATGTTTTGTCGTATTGTACACGACAGTTGTATTATTAAGTTGTATTTGTATTCTGTACTATGTATCTGACGACCCAAGATGGGTGATGTATACCTAATTTTGGGGGCGTCACAGTTTACTATTAATCTCGTGACATTGCACAAACCAGATCACTGATCTATATTTCGAAGCAACATTACAAGAACCCCAATATTCAACGTTATCTTGTGGTTTGACATTCCAGAAGATGTAATGCTATTCAAAAATTATAGGGTGTAAATGCCTTCATAGCTGTTTGAGTTTTCATCAACCTACATAGGACATCTTAGATATGGTACTTCATCACCTGGCCATAAATACATCACATATTCGTTCACCTTATTTATAGCATCAAGTGTAGGAGCTTGGTCTTGGAAATAAAAGACATTCTCAAAATTTTCCAATAAATTAGGATATGTGATATCAACAATTGCTGCAAGGGGATTGATCGGATATTTGATAAAAAAAATTAGGATAAATAACGGAGAGTAATGATAATAGCTCAGTAATGATAATATCTTAAAATAGTGATTTTAGGAGATACTAATTAAATTAAAAAATATAATATCAAAACAGTTTACATTACCAAAATAGTTTAGATTTGTAGTGATTTAGAGGATTATATATTTAAAATATTAATTTGGAATTAGAAAAAGTAGTGATTTTAGTAGATAATAATTAATTTAGTAATGATAATATTAGAACAGTTAACATTATTAGAACAGTTTAGATGTATAGTGATTGAAGGGATTATAAAATCAAAATAATAATGTAGGATTAAAAAGTAATGATTTTAGAAGATAATAATTACGTTATGATAATATAAAAATCGTTTAGATCGAAAAAGTAGTGATTTAGTGGATTATAAAGTCAATATAGTAACTTATGATTTGTATTATTTGTTATTTTAATTTTGTTTTAAATGTTTTAAATTGTATAATATTATTTTGTAATATAATTATAAATTGTATAATATTATGTTGTAATATAATTAAATTAGTAATGATAATATCTGCACTGTTTAGATAAGTAGTGATTTTATTATATACGTGTATTATAATATTATACCATATATGTATGATATAATGTATGGTATAATTATGAATGTTACAATATTAGAAAAGTAATTATTTTAGGATATAATAATTATGTTTTAACATAATTAAATTAGTAACAGTTTAGAAAAGTAGTGGATTTTAGGGTTTATAAAATAAACATATTAGTGCAGGATTATATATATACGGTCCGGATCTTAAGCTCACTCCTTATTCAACTCACCCGAGCTCACCCCCCTTTTAGTGATGGACTCGGTGACGGTTCGAACCGTCGTCTATACTTTTAGCGACGCTATATGTTGTCCGTCGCTAAAAGTATAGACGACGGTTGTATGACTGAACCGTCGCCGAGTCCGTCGCTAAAGAAGGGTGAGCTCGGGTGAGTTGGATAAGGGGTGCGCTTAAGATCCTAACTTTATATATATGTATGATAATGTATGGTATAAGATTATAAATGGTATATAATACTGTAAGATTCTAAAAAATGAATTTATTGGGTTGTCACTGTTAGTAATGTTGGAACTTATATATATGCATGGTATAATATTATAAAAGGTATAATATTATAAAATTCAAAAACCAGTATAATTATGTAACAGTTGACATTACCAAAACAGTTTAGATTTATAGTGATTTAGTATATTATAAATTCAAAATATTAATTTGGAATTAAAAAAATAGTGATTTTAAGAGATAATAATTAAATTAGAAAGGATAATATCAGAAAAATTGACATTATCAAAACAGTTTAGATTTGCAGCGATTTAGGGGATTATAAAATAAAAATATTAATTTGGGATTAAAAAATAGTGATTTTAGGATATAATAATTAAATTAAAAAGGATAATATCAAAACAGTTGGCATTACCAAAACAGTTTAGATTTGTAGTGATTTAGTGGATTATAAATTCAAAATATTAATCTTTCAAAATTAATATGAAAATATAATGAAAAATCTGAACCTTAATGGTTCATAATATGGAATTATTTAATTGGTATATTAAAATAAATATGAAAATATCGAAATCTTAATTGAGCCTAAGCTTACTTTCAAACTGTCCGATTCAATTTGCAATTGGTCTAATTAATTAATAGATAATATTTCATGATTTAAGAAGCGGTCAATGAAATGGTAATGAGTTGTCTATCCGAGTTGTTAAAAGAGATTAATTTTTTATTCATTTCGTTCCATATTAAAAGTTCCTATTATTTAGTGAATTCTGTTTAAATCATTTTCTTAAAAACCATGACTTCTTTATTGGAATAAATCAATTTGTAATAAGTTGATTGAATGTTATATTCCATAAAAATTATAAAAAATTGTCGATTACTTTGTTGATTGAATCCTTCAAGGATTTATTTTTTAAGTAGCATAATTTAATTGGATGAAAAAGTGTTGGTCGCGTAATTGGCACAAAGAATAAAATAATAAATATGAAAATATTTTAAAATGTTGATTTTTAGTACTTCCAATAATTAACGGAGTTGGTTAGAAAATAAGTTTTTAAAAGATTTATTATCTTTCATATATCTAACCAATATTGTTTTCATAAATCTTGGGATGAGTTTTATATTATTTAAGTATTCCATAATTTATTAATTGATTGAGTTTTCCATAAATTGGTTAAGCAAATAAATTTTCATATCATTAGAATCAATTAGCGTGGTTCAAATAATTGGAAGAATTTTTGGAAGCTAATAGATTGAAGTTTTAAAATGAATATGGAAATAATTTTTAATTTTATTGAACTATGAAAGTAATTAATTAATCATAGAATAAATTTATTAGGCATATGAAAAGTAGGTAAAATAAATAAAAGTCTAATATTAAAGGAAATTTACTTTTCAAATAAGTAAAACTAATTTTTCATAAAAAGCAAGTTGGCCCTATCGTGTTTAAATTAATCCAATCTGGTTGTTGCCTAAGAGAGTTATCTAACTAATGGATCCTAAAATAATGTGGCTGTTGATAATATCCATGAAATAAGGTGATCAATATATAATATCCTAAGTAATTATCAAGGGTATTTTTGTCAAAGGCAAGAAGAAGCATTAATTAGGATGGACATGTGTTAAATTTATAGAAGGACATGTGTCAATATATTGTACCATGTACTGTGATTTAGTATATATAATAGATGTGCGGGGATAATATTAAGAGTTCATAGTTGTAATGAAAGAACCAAAATATAAATAAAAAAAAAAGATGGGTGTTATTTATTAGTACTAATTAATATCTTCATAGAGATAGATATATAGAACAGATAACGTGTGGAATTTTCATTGGAGTTGTTGGATAAATGTTGAGGCTGCTGACATGACAGAGTTTGGAAGATTGTAATGGCTGATAGAGAAGAACGGGCCCTGCTGCTTGCCCACTTGAACATTGGACTTGACTCGCTCAATTCACACCCACCACAAACCCAACCTTCCGACAAAAATCAAAGAAGAAAAATAGAATCGCTTGTAATCTATACCCTTTGTGGGTATATAGTTTTTGGTGAGATTTTTTTGTGGGTATTTAGTTTTTGGTGAGAAATTTTCAACTTTCCAACATAAAATTTAGATTAAACTCATCATCGGAGTAAATATGGGTGAGGCAGTTGTGAGTTTTCTTGTGGAGAGGCTGTGTGATTTGCTGCATGAACAAGAAGAAGAAGTTCTACAAGGAGTTCGTGATCCAGTTGAAGAAACTATAGCTGCGCTGAGGATTTTGCAAGGCTTATTAAGAAATGCTGGAGCAAAGCGACATGAAGAGCGCATCCGAAATTGGGCTGCAGAGGTAAGAGAACTTGTATATGATGCAACTGATACTCTTGAAAGTTTGATTATAAAAGTTTTATCGGAGAAGAAAGGAATAAAAAATAGTGGTATTAAGCGAGATTTCAAGACTATTAAGAGCAGGATCTCTAAACTAATCACTTGTTCACGAACTTATGGCATAAGATCTTTGTCAGAAGATGATTCAAATCGGATTGCGTATAGGAGGCAACATCCATTAAATCGGACTTATTCCCATGTTGTTACTGACCAAGAAGTTATTGGGCTGGAGGGAGATATAGAGTACTTGGTAGGGCATTTGACAAATTATAGAAGAAGAGAAAATTGCTACCGAGTTCTCTCCATTTGTGGCATGGGTGGTTTGGGCAAAACCACCCTTGCTGGTAAAATTTACAATCACCCAACTGTTATGCGACATTTTGATTGTTTATCTTGGGTATGTATATCGCAACAATGGCAACCAAATGATATCTTGCAAAGGATCCTTCTCAAGCTTTGTCCTGGAAGAAGGAACGAGGATCTAAGTTTGAGAGATGATGATGAACTAGTGAAGATGATTTTTGATATTCTACGGGGTAAAAGATACTTGGTAGTTCTTGATGACATTTGGTCCAATGATGCTTGGGATTGTATAAAAGCAGCATTCCCAGTTGAAAATATGTCGAGTAAAATTCTGCTCACAACTCGTAATGTCGAAGTGGCTAGGCATGTAGAACGTGAAAGTCTAGTCCACCAACCAAAATTTTTGAATGAAGAACAAAGTTGGGAGCTTCTTCTTAAGAAAACATGCATCAAAAGAAATCGCACAGGTAAATTTTTAACTTTGTTCTATATTGTTATGCTGTTTAGTAGTAATTACTGCATGAGTTCGTATTGCTTTCCCTAATTTTTTTAAAAAGAACTTAAAACCAAAAGTAAAAAGAACTTAAAACCAAAAGTAAAAAAGATTTGTTGAGTATCCTTAATAAGAATTTGTTAACCAAGACATATACAATTAAGTGTTGTAACATTTTTCTAACATATATGTAGTCTTCTACTTTATTTAAATCCAGAGGAGGTTAATGCTAATGAAATAACCCGGCTCAAATCCATCCAAATAAGAAGACTTTAAATCACTGACCCAATAGTATCTTCTTAAGTCATCTTAGTCCACCCCATCCAAATAAGAAGACTTTAAATCACTGACCCAATAGTATCTTCTTAAGTCATCTTAGTCCACCACAGGCTCACCCAAAAGGTGATGACTTGAAAGTACTATTGATAATACCTTATTACCTTATATACAGACAAATTTTTCTCCTATCTTTCGATATGGGACTGGGGTGTTAAACTAGTATCTTAAAAAGTTGAAATTAAAAAAAGAAAAGAGTACATAAATAGATCACGAACAAATAATACAAACATTCATGCTAGTTCTACATGTGCTTTATTCTGCCATCCAACTGTATATACTTGCATTTTCTTCCTTCCAATTATTGTTGTTTCACAGACCCTAGAGACGCCATCGAAATGGAGAAGTTAGGGAGGGAAATGATTAAACGTTGCAGGGGTCTTCCATTAGCAATTCTTGTACTTGGAGGAATTTTGGCAACAAAACCGGCCCTAAGTCAGTGGGAGATTGTGCATGAAAATATTGGGACAGGTGAAGGCATTGGAAAACATCATCAAGCAGAAGTAGAAGAAATACTGATTTCAAGTTATTACGACTTGCCAGATGAGTTAAAACCTTGCTTCCTATATTTGTGCAAGTTCCCTGAAGATTCTGAGATTGAAGCAGAGAGATTATACCAGTTATGGATGGCCGAAGGCATGGTATTGTCGAAGGACCGAAGAGAGGGTGAAACAATGATGGAAGTGGCAGAATCTTATATGGGCGAACTGAGTCACAGGTGTATGATTCAGGTAGAATTTGAAGAAGACGAGTCATCGGTTAGGAAGTTTAAATCATGTTGCCTTCATGACTGCATGAGAGACCTATCCTTAAAGAAAGCAAAAGAGGAAGATTTCTTCAAAGTCCTTGATATTCATAATCGTAATAACCATGAAGTTGGGGAATTGTCTTCTTCAAGCAATTATACCCGGCGACTTGTAATTTCTCCTGGTTATGAAGCTAATAGTGATGATGTCCAAATAATCTATGACAAGGAAGTCGGTCAGCACTTGCGCTCACTTCTGCTGACAAATTTTGTACAGTGGGAATGGAAGCCTCCAATACCGGTGGTGGCTGGATTTCATCCCAGCAACCTCAAGTATTTGAGAATTTTAGCTTTGGAAGGAATACAACTGGAGTTCAAGCTCAAGAGAAATAGAATAAAAAACATTTTTGGCATTAATTGTTGTTCTTCTGATCACAAAAAAAATAATACTATTATAGAAGAAGAGGATGGTGATGAAGATGATGATAATGTAAAAGTATATTTCCGAATCCCATCGAGAGAAGTAAAAGTGTTGCTAAGTAACTTAATCCACTTGAGATACTTAAGTTTTAGGTGGTCTAGTATAAAGGTCTTCCCATCATATACCGGAAACTTGGAACATTTGCAAACCCTTGACTTACGGGTCCATGGTAAAAGGCGGTGTCATTCTCCATCTTTTCTGAGTGTGAGTGGTATGCTACATACTATGGGACGACGACTGCATCATTTATATCTTCCACGTCATCTTATAGTCCCTTTCGATGCATTTCCGAGACTCGTATTACCGTTGAATGGATTGAGCAACTTGGAAACGCTTGAGAATTTTAATCCAGCTTACTGCGAGGTTAAAGATCTAATCCAATTAACCAATCTTCGTAAACTGACCATGTGCGTAAATGATTATATGGAGGGCTTGGAGGATATTCTCAACTACCTGCTATCATCACAAGTATCCAGCAGTCTCTGCTTTTCATCCCTTGTAATTCGAAATGGGAGTTATATCGCTAATAGTGAAATCGGTCGAAATATTTTGAGACAAATATGGGGATGTTGTAATCTTCATCAATTGGAAATACATGGGGCGATACAAAAGTTACCACCTGTTGTAACTGATAATCATGATAATGTCAATTTCTTATCAAGCCTCACCACTCTACTTCTTTTTTGCTCTAGCCTTGAGGAAGACCCTATGGAAACATTAGAGAGGATTCCTAACTTACGCAGCCTTGTCCTGTCATATAATGCCTTTTTAGGAAAGGAAATGGTATGCTCTGCTGTGGGTTTCCCTCAACTCAAGTCTTTACAACTCTGTTACTTGAGAAACTTAGAGGAATGGATGGTGGATGATGGAGCCATGCCCAATGTCTCTACAATACAAATTGAATGCTGTAACAAATTGGAGATGCTTCCGGATGGGTTCAGATTCCTCACTGCCCTTCGAGTATTAAATATTGTGGACATGCCTGAAGATTTCAGATATAGGATTCAATCTCGCTCGGTGGTAGATGGTGGAGTAGGAGAAGACTTCTATAAAGTCCGCCATGTCCCTTGCATCAACTTACGTCCTTAGGTATTGATTCAATCAGGTATCCCCATCCTTAATTATTTTCAACAAACACTAGTACTAATTTTTCTGTGTTTTAAGATCCGTCAAATTCTGTATTGTTTAGTTCAATACGAAGCAGCATACATGCGTTATCTCAGTTGACACTTTATGTTTTCCTTAAACATTGCTTCAACATTTACCCAAAAAAGAAAAAAGAAATAGTTTGATTTGTTTGTATCCTGGTTTCTTTTCCACTTATGTATGAAATGGATAACATACTTCGTTTTGATGTGCAAGTGCTAGTGTTGTAGTTGTGCTTTGATGCAATAGTCTCAACTTATGAGTTTTCCTCGAGAATTGATATTTCCACAAGCAAAAATGATAGTTCCACAAGGTTCTCCCATATGAATAGTAAATGAGATCCCACATCTATGTGAGAGAGACTTCCCTCTTCTTTTGGTCCTTTCTGTATGCTCTCTTTCAGATTGTTTGAAATCGAGTTATTGTTCCAATACCAAAATATATATGTACCGCTCTTGTTTGATTTGTGTTGGAATGTGTTTCCTGACTTCATATAATATTGGTCCAAGGCATACAACATACTTCAGTTGCTGTCTGTCTGGACAACTTTAAACTGACACTACAAATTCATATATTAAACATGTAATTCTATGACTGAAACTAATTTACTGGCAAAAAGACTCTTACGCCAATTGAATAACTAAGCATGCTTCATTGGCTGATTATGTTACTTTTGCTGTTCTTTAATATTTTAAAGATGGATATGGTTGTCAAATCTCGTGTCTTTGATTATTTTGTATGAAATGCATTTCCTCTCGTACTGTTAATAAATGTTATTTGAATTTTATGGGCAGTGATGCTACATTCTTTGGAGGACTTTCAGGGCCTTTATTTCTCAACCTAGTAGGAGAAGTTTTTGAACTGTTTGATCACCAAGTATTGCTTCCGATGAAAAGACCTTGTTCACTTAGGTCGGCGTCTGCAGAAGCATATGAATCAAGAATTTTGACACACGAGGTTTTCCTACATCTACATATGTTTGTATGATTTAGTCTTACAATTTGATGCATTATAGCCTTTATTATATTGTACAGAATATGAAAACACAGCATAACTAGTGTATTTTCTTTTTAAGTGAGGACCATGAGTAAAGAATATAATTTTCCAAAGTGTTAAATGTATTTTCTTCAGAAACTTGAAAGAATTTCGACAAGGATGTTTGATGAAAAGCTCACTGTAATTAGGGCTTCAAGTACAGAGAATATTCAAGTTTGATTGTTTGTCAGGCTTCTGCACAATTTTGGTTGCAAATTAAATTAAAAAATTAGGCTGCTAGAAAATCAGACTGCGAAGTTTACATTACTATTTAAGTGCTGCTTTTCCCGAATGATATTTGAAGCCTTGAGAATTTTAAGAACAGTAGCTTCAATATTTCAAAATAACCAGGATCAGTCAAAACTTGGACAAAAATCTGTTACTCTTGCAGTGAAGTTATAAGAGCAACAATAGACTTAACATAGAACATAAAGACGACCATATTCAACAAATATAGAGTCCAACAATTCAAGTGCTTGGCTCAGAACATATAATAGCAAAAAGGGAATTTCTAATTTAAAATGGTGAGAAAACGAATCACTGTTTTCATGTATATGCTTTTTTACGGATCGACTTGCATGAATGTAGTTCTGTCGTTTCACACTCAATGTGCCCAAGGCGCTCCATTGCCTTCCACATCGTCTTGGATTGAGTAGTGCCTCTACAACTAATAACTGAATATGTGTTTGCACAATAGATTCAACTATCAAGTCCCACTTCTTCATCCCATAAAGTACACCAATCCGGTGACGGCAGCAAAGATGCAGCAGGAAAAGCTACAAAACCCGCCCAACATTGGTGCGGTGAAAGCATTTCTAAGACTCCATTTCCATTTGACCGTCCTCCCCTGGCAGGCCAAATATCCTGAGGTTCCGATCCATTGATCCAACCGCTATGTATTTTGCATCTGGGCCAAATTTTACAGAGGACACCTTACCTGCATTCACAACATCAGGTTTCTTTTTGTTCAAGTATGCTATGAACACAGTTACAGGCATAACAGAGCCCATGGTAGTTAAAAAGAAGAAACAAAACTGTGACTGGGTGTGTTTGTTTGTGAGAGAGAAAGAGGAAGTACCTGTGCCAGACAAATCAGGGAAGGTTTTAATACAATTCCATTCAGATTTAACATTGGCAACTTGGTAAACTCTGCAGAAGTAAATGGGATGATCAGCTTCAGTAATGACCCAAAGCAGGATATAGTCATGCAATTCATTGAAAAAGTATATCACAACATTTATCAACTATAATGCTCAGTAAGGATTTCATGACAAACTTTGGATGAACTATGAAGTAAAAGTATATTGACCAACAGTCTAAAGAATCTTAAACTTTTTCCCAAGTCCAGAACAATGGGTTCATTTCAATACCAACCTGATATCTGAGCCTCCTATTGCAAGGTAACTTCCACTATGATCAAAGTCGACTGCAAAAACCACGAACAAGTATTATTATGCATAGCTATTGACAAATAAGAGATTAAAAAGGCTGCAAAATAGAAGAAAATATTCTCTCCCCCATTACAGTTACTGCAAGATCAAAAGATGGAACTGATCCCTCAAAGAGTGAGAACTGAGAAGACTACCTACTTTAATTCAAGATAAGAATGAAATCGCTTACTTCAATCTTCAATATATGGTAAACTGCAATAAGCCATTGCAATTTCTGTATGCAAGTGGCTAAGCATTGACAAAGTGACAGTAGTAAGAAGGTCAACTTTTAAAGGACACTGGCATAAAAAATGACAATGTCAATATTGTAATTGGTGACTTGAGCCTACTAGTATTTTAAAAATAATTATTGCCACAAGGGTATTTAACCCACTATTTGGTTATCTTTGTGACGTATATGTGCTTGTGCAAAAGGCACATGTATGTAGATGTAAACATGTGTTTGAATAGTCTATTTTTGTGCACAAATAATTATGACGACTCCTTAAATAAATGAACCCCCGTGCTCAATTCGTACTCCTTCCCGTGCTAGTTACCCTTTTTTAGGGTGTTGTACAGATTTTGAGAAGTTTCAAAAAAAATTATGTAATATTAATTTTATATTCTCGATATATATGAAAAAAATATATAATAGATAAATGTATTCAGCTTTTAGCACATCTTAAAATCCTTTCTACTTCCGAAATAAAAGACAACTAAAATGGGACGGAGGTAATTGTAAAATCCTATGACCAATTCATCTTACATTCATTAGGTAATGTAATGGAATCTTTAAAATACACAGAAATTATTAATACAACATTTGAAAGTTCTTGCCATTTAATTGAGGTGTCCTAGAAATTTTGGGATTATCCAAATTATCAGTAATTATTTTATTAAAATGGAGACAAATTCACAATTAGCTAGACCCGTTTCTAGGAGTGTGCTAAAGGAAACACCGCCGTGAAATCTTCAACAGCAGTACAACTCCATTCTATAAGCCTTCATTAGAATCTTAAAACAAAAATATTCCATTTGGAATGGTAGTAGTACCAGATTGTGTTGGTGTATTTTCATCATATGGTGTAAAGGTCCTGAAATTCCTCAGTTTGCGTAGATCCCACAGCTTAACACCATCTTGAGCAGCGGTCTGACAAGTTGAACAAAAGTTAAGTTATGAAATGTTTTTTTAACTATCAAATTGTGCATCTACCTGTTATAGAAACACATACCGCTAGAAAGTAACCATTTTCTGAAAAAGATATTGCAGTTACTGCCCCGACATGACCATCAAATCTCGCAACATTTGCCTGCAGACGAATAAGAAGCTAAGAAGACTTGAACGGGGGAAACAAGAATAAATAAGAAGTGTAGAACAACAGCATCATACTTGGCTTTTTACATCCCAAATCTTCACAAGAGCCCCTGAGGTGCCTGTTCCAAGGATGAGACCATCAGGATGAAAAGCTGCAGATGTATAACCATCGAATCCTGAAGCATCAGCGACCTGCAGAATACCATAAAAGATTCAAGTTCAGCAGTTGGGGAGTAACAGTGCCCAGAGGCACTCGGACACATTTTCTCAGGTACCTGAACGTGTGTATGAATGTTTGTAATTGTGTGTGTGGAGTGAGTGAATGAAAGAGTTAGCAAATGAATGAGTGAGCAGTGAAAATGAGAGAGGGAAGGAGGGAAACCTGTGTGAGACATAAACCAGAAGAGAGTTCGTAAAAGCACCATGTACTATCAAGAGAAGCTGTCACGAAGTAGTTGTTAGTTGCGTGGACGGTTACAGCTTGCACCTGTCAAAAATAATACATGGATCATTTTATCAAATCAAGGACTATGCAAGAAAAGACAGAACTATTAACCAGTAAGCCATATAACTAATATAATGATGAGAGAAAAAGTGATCATTAATAACAACAATCATTAGACGAAGTACATAAGAATATTTACGAGGCTTATTTTGTAATTTTTGTTTAAAAGACCAACATACAACTGTTCCGACTAATAAGGAGGACATGTATCATTGTGAGTAACTAGTAGATAGTCATATTGCAGTGTGGGCCCTTTGATGAGTCTGTGAACGAGGAGTTATTGTTGTAAAGCCGTCTTTCACTAATGTAGAAATATTGCAGCTACTTATTTCCTTAAAGATTAATTTTAATTTATCAATAAAATTTGTAAATTTAACTGATGTATGAATATAAGAGTTTTGGAACAGGCTGCAAATATTTCAATAGTCCGAGTCAAGGAGGAAAATCCCATAAACGAGTTTATCCTTGCCTGACCATCAGGAGAAAAAAACTTGCTACTTGCCTGAGATAGGGACTGATTAAGTTTTACAAGATCATCAATTTCCATTGAATGTGATTGTTTGATGTTCATGGTAGGAGGAAAAATGCGTCAAAATCATTGAAGTCATCAGATAAATAGAACTATAAGAAAATACACCAGATAGTCTTTTCTGGCAATTAAGCGGATGATTAATTTTCATTACAGCAAATTACGGAAGACTGGTAGTAGTCCAATAAAGGGCTGTTATAGAAGACTTTTCCGGCCAGAACATACTTGCAACTTTCCACTCTATGTTCCTCAATAAAACGATTTCCATACAATAGTTATAAAATTAAAATGATGTTATAAATTTGGAATAAACTCTTGGTCCGACAAGTTCCTCAATCAAATCAACTATTAATTTGAAAAAGTGTGCAAAAATATTTAGGAATTCAAGAGATAGCAAGCCACATGAAAAACCAAACAATCAATTGCAGATGTCAATTCTTATAATCTTATAGGACATTTTGCTGTCAGATACCTGCAAACAAACACACCTAAAGTTTTAAGGAGAATGACATATAAATTTTTACAGTGAAGGAAGAAAGACCCACTAAATAATGGACAAAATAGGTTTCTAAAACCATCACATGTTTTATAACAAAAATGAATTTGTAATTTTGACATGCCTTTTTATAGTTCCACAAGATGAGAATAGTAAATAGGTCTCACGCTCATGAGAGAGGGGACTTACGGAAATATCAAAAAAGACTTGTTGAAATAACAATTCCATAAAAATTAAATAAATGTTTCTTCTTCCTTGAACTATTTAGTTTGTAGCGATAACCTAGTCTTCAGATAATGTACCGAGTTTGTGGACCTAGGAGGGGTAGCATTCCCTTTGAGTATCCCCTTGTCTTCATGACAGATTGCCTTCAATCTCAAGTCTGAGTGCCTATTTGGTGGCGTTGAGTAGGGAGACAAAGCACTTTTACTAGTATAGCTGTCAGAAAAGTGTTCTGATGTAAAAGTGAAATAATGTTTGATAAATTGTTCTAAAAGCACTTTCTAGAGATATTTTGGTTAGTTTTTAACATAAATAGACATTCAACAGTTCTAAATTTTAGCCTCTTCTGAAAGTAGTGAACCCAAAACCTCAATTGCAAAAAAGCACTTTCATTATGTTGTCAGACACTCTCAAACACGTAACACTAAATATGCTGTAGCCCACCGCAATGCTCTGCACCAAGTGACTTTCCATGGAAAATATCCATTTATTACAAGAACCTGCATGAATCAACTTATTTTGACGAATCAATATGTACATGCATTTCCATTTAAGCATCTCACTTAGATGCTTTCTTATCCAAGGACTAACAGCATTAGAAACACCAAACATCAAAAGAGAGAAGCAATTCTGGACTGGTAATTCAGTAATTAGTGACACAATTATCACCAGTTAAGGATGCAAAACTTGTCTACCTCTGCAGTATGATCCTTTAGGATGTGCCTACAATCATAGTTCCCATTCTCCGACCCTTGCCATACACGTACCGTCTGCAAAACCATTAAAGTGATTACAAAATAATCCAGCAAAAATGCCTAGTCCTCTATAGCATTCATGGAGAAAGTGTAACACAATCTGCAGCACACTCTTGTTGTTTATGAATCCTGGAATACACACTAAATAAACACGACATCTAACAAGTTCCATAGAGTCACGAGTATTTCAACAAAGGAAAAAGAGAGAAAACAAAATGAACAACGAGAACATAATCAATTAGAACGTAAAGCAAATGATCTTAATGGAAGCAAAAGGTAAAAGAAAGTTTGATACATAGATTAAAGTGCAACCAAAGTAGGCTTACCTTGTCAGCTGAGCCAGTAACTACTAATTCACCTTCAGCTACAAATTTGACACTAGTGACCTAACAAAAAGTTAACGAATAGAAGTAAAATAAAATTGAATTAGTCAAGAATTTTAACCAAAATTCAAAGATTCAACAGAGGAGAAAAGACCTTTTTTGAATGACCACTAAGTGTAGATAGGATCTCTCCTGAAGATCGATCAAAGACGATAGTATTGGTATCAAGGCCACCAGTAGCAATAATATCCTGATAACCATCAAAGAGATGACTTAACATTTTAGTTTCAGTTCCCTTTCAGAAAGAACAATATAACATTTAATAATAACAGAAATCATTCCACTAACATGCAGTGCATAATAAAACAAATCCCAGGCCATGTCAGATGTCATGAACAATTCCCCTCTGATGTTCATATTGATGTCCATATTTATGTTCTTTGATTATGCATTTCAAACATAGAACTTAACTACATGATGCCACTTATGCAACTCAGTCAAAATAAAGCCAAATTCATTGATTTTTAATTGTAAATTTCTGGTCATTTTGCTTACTTAACTGACAGGTGAAACTCTCCCCAAGGCCCAAAGGAATAGAGAAAGAGAGAGGGAGTAGTCGAAAATCATCCATTCAAGGAGCTAAAGGAAATGGCCTGCAGTTAGAAGCATCTATTGCACGTGCCTAGTAATTTGCACACGCCACACAGCTACATACCACATACTAATTGAATTTAAGCATAGAAATTTTGCACAAAACAATGGAGGCATTGACCACACAAATCATGCTGTCTAATGTTATACACAGCACTATAACTTCGCACTAAATTTCACGGGAAAAAAACGGAAACAATTTTTTTTTAATTAACAACATGCATAGAAATAGAATATGGCTAATGAACTACAATTTTCAGACACATATTGGAAAAGTTATGTTTGTAGCTTCAATTGCAATGGGTCCCATACCTTGGAGTTGTGGATATCCACGGACAATATGCCTGGCTTATTGGTTTTGTGAAGAGGATAACTATGGAGTTGGGTGTATCTCTCCACAGCATCAATGGGGGCCAATGATGGAGGGATCTGAAAATATTAAAACATAAAAACATTTCTCAAACTATACATCATCCAGCTGTATAGAATAGGCTATAAAGAGGAATGCTTTCCAAAAATAAATGCTGATGATATCCAAATCAGAAGAAAAACTGAAATATCCTATTGCTTGGAAGCACTTCAAAAATTTGTAGTTATAGTAACATGGATAATACCTGCCGCCTTTTCCTTTGCTGTGAGAGTGCCGCATTGCAGTCCGTTAACTCCGCAATGATACTAGTTGAAATTCCTGGCCGTACTCTCTTTCCATCAAGGCCCATTTCATCATCCTCGGCAGCTTTAACGACAACAAGAAAACAAAATGTGTTATCATGTATAAAGCAACAAAGATAAGATAAACCTAGAACCCAAAAAGGAGAAAAATGTAAGAAAAAAACATGTAATATAAATATTTAAAAAGGAAAAAAGAGGAACCTCTTTTCCCGTTACTTAAAGTAGAAGTGTTCACTGTTATTGTCGTAGATGTTGACACGGGCATCTTTCTTTCTGCTTGTGCTAGCAATGACTTCGCCTCGTCTCTTTCTTTCTTTAGTCTAGCAATTACACGGCAAGCAGCATCATGCTGCCAACACATAGGGAACCAGATTATAAATAAGTAGATGAAGTAACTAATGAGCTGAATAAGCCAGAGACGAGTAGAGAAATAATAAAAGGGGTGTAATTTTTTAACAAAAATAAGTCATACTATACAAAACGAGACCAAGAAAGGTAAGATTAGAAACAGTAAGTTGACATGTATCACTAGAAACCAATGCATTTAAATTACACTTACTTTTTCATAAAACAACGTCATCATGCAGAACTACCCTTGTCAAATAAATCTTTAAAATAAATACTTTAATCATAAAAAAGAGGCTAAATCAGCGAGAAGCCGAGAAAACATATACAAATATGTGTGTGTGTGTATACATTATACATGGATGTTGATCGGTCTGATTTAGAGTCTATTTTGGCATTCATTCTTTCATGAGTACAGCATGACACCTTTGTTAAAACAACTTACTTTTAGCGAGGATGGTCCATCAAGGTAATAACAAAGAAAAGCTATTTTTGAACAAGTAAAGAAAAATATTATTAAAGGAAGAATAGGATATATCTTGGTTAACGTTATACGCTACATAATGCGATATATTATACTAGATTAGAATGTAATGAAATATTGACACTCAACGAACAATAAGGCATAAGCTAACCATAAGTACCTGGTAAAGGGAATGACTTAGCTCTTTCCTTGCTGTAAGTAGTTGTTTCTCCAATGAAAAATTTGATAGCATCAAGCCATCCCATTCCTAGCAATTAACAACGAAGAAAAAATTATAACATACCAAAAATAAGGAGTTCTCTACCTCCTATAATACAAGTGGAGTAAACCAGAACCTTATTCACCAAACAACAATTTGAAACACAATAGAATAACAATTTGTACAAGGAATGGCATCAGTTGTCAAACTAACTTAAATATGTCCTCAATCATAAAACAAGTGTCCCGTTTCAAAAACCTATGCTTTTAAAAACGGTATTGATTTGAGCACTTTCCATTCAGGAAAACTATGGAAAAGCATGTTTCATGCAACTTTTTAGCCTCTTTTGGATACTCCCACTTTGGGACGGAAGGTATATTTTGTAATTCATAGAAGTATATGCAGTACAATAGTTGCCAAGAATCAGAAGCACCTACAATTTGGAACATCCCAAGCATCCCAGGAATGCTTGCAGCCTGTATTGGTCTTGGCTTCATTACCTGCATTCGTTTCCACCAAAATTTAGGAAGTTATAACTTGAAAACTAATATTAAGACGGCCAGTATTATACAAACTAACAATGACATTATACATATATATGTGTGTGTAAGCAAACCTTCCCAGTTTTGATTGGAACAACGTCGTCGATGGTTAACTGCTCCCCAGTAACTGGGCATTTTCCATAGTCCTATTTAGGAGGAAAAAACAATAGAGCTAAACAGACATCTAAAATTACACATACAAAAAAAAATACCATATTAATCAATACGATACACTATGAAACACTCTGGTTTGTTGCCAAGAAATCTAAGACTAACAAGAAGGGAAAAAATTCACATTAACCATTCTAAATATTTATATTATGCCGAGTCCAGTGATAATTCGAGGTAAATTTTTATTTATGGGCGCATTTCGTGTAAAGGTTAAATTTTTATTTCATTTTTTTCTTTTCAGACATCTTGTTTAAACCCTAAAAGTAGTAATGAGAACAAAAACGCACCAATATGTGTCTCTCAATTAATCGTTTCTCGAACAGAAGTCCGGAATTCTTCGAAACCACCGGCTCCTCCGGCACGTCGCCGGAAACTGTATGTACAGCAAACAAAGAGAAACAGAGGTCAGTGAAGAACAGTACTTATGCAGATACGTATATATGTATATATGTATATATAGATACTTATAGATATACTTGTTTATAGAGAGATAATAGAATTACTCGAACAGTTCATTGTTCTGAAGAGAATCTTCGCCGCTGTTCAGTGTTATGAGCTGCTGAGGAAGAGGGGGGAAAGAATGAAGATCAAGATTTAACAGGGCTATAAATGTAATAATGGCAAACCCGACTTGAATTTTGGGCGGTTGGGTTGTACAAATGGATACTATAAGAAATATGGATACGGTTTATTGGATCCAACTTGAACCACCAACCTTATGGTAAACATGAGTTGGGTCATAACTTATAACACATACTATAATTGTGAGGTGAAATGAAATTGTTAAGTTTTCTATTTAATTTAACTGTGCGTGTAAAACACTTTCTCAAAATATATAAAAAAAAAAAAGGTATTACACTGTCATATCTTTAACAAAATACCATTTTAATTTCTTTAAATTTTTAAACCCTTCCCCTAATTATGATGCCCAAATTCTAACCTCATGCACAAACTCCAACCTTTCTCTCTCATCAAATTCTTTTTATTCATCTTTAATAACGCTATAAATCGAATCAAGCAATTCAGACTCGATTCGGGCTCCACTTAAAAAAATACGAGCGAGACTCGGATTCGTTAACAATGTGATCCAAATCTAAATATACAAAAAATAGCTCGAATAAAAATACGAGTATAATCTGAGCAAAATTATACTCGACTAATTTAAGATTCAAACTACTTGAATTCTCGATTGTAATTCGATATATACTCGGTTAATATATATTCGAGCATTCTCTTATAATATGTGCAAAGTTTACTAAATTAGGATATGATGGATCAATAACTTAAATGGTACATTCGCCTAGGAAGTGTGAACATTCGCCTAGTATAATGGATCAATAACTTAAATGGTGGTGGATATAGTTGAAAATTATAATTAATACCGTTAAAAATAGAGCTCGTGAACTAGGGTTTTTCGACCACAATTTGACCTTTAATTTTTTCCTGTTGCTTGAGGCCGATTCTTAGTTTATACCACTCAAAATTTTTTAGATAACAAACCCCAGTGTTTTTTGAACTCCAACTGATGGATTAAGGTAGATTTTTAGCTCCATTTATTCCTTTCTACTCACAAATGCAAACGTAGCCTTTGAATGGGATTTTTTTTTTTTGAGATTTGGAGTTGATTTTTAAAACTCGAGCGTTGATGTGAGAAAACGGGTAAACCTTAGGGAGTCATCTGAAATTTACCGAAAAAATTACAAGAGTATAATAATATTACATCAAGTATTAATGTTATGTTTGGATTGGAGGAATGAAGTTGCGAATGGAATAAAAAAAATCGTGATTGGTTGTTCTATTGGAATAAAATGAACCATTTTTATTTTTTCCAAATTCACGACTTTTATTCTTTGGGGATTATATGAAATGACTTATTTCAGCTGAAATGGAATGAATCAATCCACTCTCTATTTCATTCCCTTCCTTTCTCTATTAAATTCCTTCACCTATTTCATTACTTTAATTTTTATTTACAAAGACCAAGTCTTGAAATTATATATCGAAAAATTTATATAGGAGTTGATCTAGACACTGAATAGTCTATTGAGAGACGATTTTTCTTGAGCCACATTTTAAAATTTTTATAGTCATGCTTAAATAGCGAACGGAACAATATATGTTATAATCTTTTGGCTAATGTATACAAGTGGAAGAAGTATGCGAAATAGTTAATAAAAAGATATGAATCATATTTATTCATAACTCAACATTCAATTTAAAGCATAGTTTTCATTAGAGTTCGAATCTAACAAATGAAATATAACAATTCCAAATGAACATCAATTTATATTTTCCAAATCAAATTTAAAGACATACCCCTTCTTGCATATGCGTCAACGTCCCCGTGTGCATATATATATATATGGAACTGAAAAATTTACAATAATTTTTGATATTTTTACATGTAGGGGCTAGGGCCTACTTTTTTAACAAATTAATATTAATATTTAGTTGAAAAGTGAGCCGCACGTGTGAAAATATCAATTATATATTGGACTTGATATTTTCACGACAATTTTTTATATTTTCACACGTGGGGCCAACTTTTTTACCAAATTAATATTAATAAATAGTTAAAGAGCGGATCTTACGCATGAAAATATGAAAAAGTGTTATAAATTTATTAGTTACCTGTGTGTGTGACAGTGTGTAATCATAGTCCACGTTACCTTTACCTTGTAATGGTACTATTGAAAACTTATATGTAGAATAGAATTAATCCCAAATTAAGAAAAAACCATCTCTCTCTAAGCCTTGAACCATTTTTGCTGATGAGTCCTCCACACAGCTTCTTCCTCTAGGTTCCCTTCCCTTCTCCAATATTCAGTTTGAAGTGATTTGGGTATGTGTTGATTTCGTTAGCATGCATGCACGAGTGAATAACAATTGGTTTAGGGGGGGAGAGGGGGTTATTACACAGGTTTGTCGGAATTACAAGGCTTTGGTATTGAGACCTTATCATGCTCTCCCTTCATATTATTCATAAAATGACCCTTTCAAGTTTTTTTTACAATAGGTTGATATTTATTTAACAATTTATCGGTATGGACGCAAATATTATTTAGGGAGCACTATATACACGTGTTTCCACATGATTCTCTCTCGCCCACTTCACGCTCATGTGAGAAATGACTTTGAAAATATCAAAAATATATGTGAAAATATCAGTTCCCAATTATTTATTATATACCACAATGAGGTGATTTCTCTTGAAAATATATATAATAGCTAATTTTATTGACCACTTATAATTAAGGGAGGTTCTCAAACATTAATTCTACATCCAAAAGAAGTATGCATAAAGTGTAAACAGAATCACATATATTTTCTTTCTCTATTATAAGTAGAATAATCCTTGAAGAAAGAATTTTATTATAATTGTTTATACAAATATACAATAATAATCAATATTAATTGGACATCGAAGTTCATTCTATTTATCTTCTCTCTTTTTTGAAGCCTCGGTTTTAAGGTGTCTATTAAAGAATATAAAAACTCACTAATTTTTAGTACATGCATGTTTTGGTATCATTCTAATCCCAAATGAGAATTTAATGTTATTAAATTAATTTTTATCCTAATTTATGTTATCCCAATTTATTATTTATTGTTAATAAACTATTCTAACTTAGCATTTATATATTTTAGTAATAATGTCTAATGACTCAAAAAAAAGTTGAAGAGTTTAATCGTTACTCTCCACTTTTATATATGTGTATGTGTATGTTTGTATGTATGTATGTATGTATGTATGTATATATGCATAATTGTAATTTTTTTATTATTTTCCTAATAGAACAATTGAAGTAGTTACTCTCACATTAACTTTGACAAAAACCTAATATTTTACACAGATTTTGCTATGTTTGTGTTTATTTAGTTATAATTTTCAACAATGTTAATATGATTGATTCCTTATGTTGTAAATTTATTGTTTGACTCGTATCATGGTTGTTACTTTGATGTCATTTTAAATTTATTATTAAGATTTTTTAATAATGACACGAGTCCTTTGCCTTTGTTTAGCTAACAATTAAACAGAAATAATTAAAGAACCTGATAGCTTAGCTAGGTGGGGGTGATAAATTGATTATTCTCTTTCACTATATCATCACATGCCTTGTTTAAAGGATTACCTACATAAGGAAGGACATAAGCACATGAATATATAATCTACTGCATGTTTATATATTTGAAGTTATATATGTTCTTCAAAGAAAAGTTAGACACAAAAACAAAAGGCCATGCATTGAGTCGAAAAAAAAATGTATTTAAAGGATTGCTTTAAAAAATTAGAGCATGAGACTGAAAAAACATAGTAAGAATATATCTTCCAACCCCTTTTCTCCATCCCAAACACAAGCCCAAGAACTTTTTAAGGATTTGACCTGCAGATGCTCACATCGGTTCCATTCAGATAAGACCTCCATTCTGAATAATCTGTGCAAAAAAACTTAGGTTTCATAATGATATCTTTTATTCGTATATGTAATGGTAAAGAAAAATCCAAACTTTGGATTTTTTTTGTTGCTTTACGAGTATTAGTGGTAACTGTTTTATAGAGATATGTATCTGATGAGAAAATCCTTATAATTCTATCCAATCTTATAATTCTACGTAAAACTTGTCAGGTAGAGTTGGTGTAAAACCATGAATAAAATTCATCCAACAACTTGGAGATCATGAAGTCATTTCATTTGGATATTGTTTGATCGGTCATTGTTAATGTATTATATTAGGCCCCGTAGGCAGATTCTTGGGCATAAATACCAGCATGTGTGAACGCCAACTCCTAGTCCTAAGTCCTGTCATGCTTTGAATAATAATGTATCAGCTTGAACTCCAAGAAAGTTGTACCACAGTAAAGCAACATAATCTTAGATTCCTATTCCAATTCAGCTGCTGTTTTTATGTAGTACTCCTAATTTCGGAGAAATTCACGAGACACTGGGAAAGAACAACTTCACGAGATCGAATTTTGCCAAAACAAGTTAAAGCGAAGCTGTCCCTTCCCTTTGGGGAATTCTGTTTCCATTTCAAGTAATTAAGTTATGCCATTTGACCAACAGAGCACAAACATTAAATTATAGGGTATTTCTTCTCTCTCTCTCTCTCTCTCTCTCTCTCTATATATATATATATATATATATATATATATATTGAACTTTGGAATCAAAGAGTCGTCTCTGTTTTAACTTTGTTCCTCCTATGCCCACATGCTTTTATTACCAACCAAACCAGTGTACAATGAGTGACAACACATTGATTTCGTATATACTTGAATAGTACCTAGTTAAGTTATATACTTCTAGTACAGTTTGTGTAGGGGTTGCGCCTGCCTTGGCTTGGCTTGGCTTGGCTTGGGTGGAATTGGGGTTTGATATTTAACATATTATGCTTTGTCACAAATAAAATGGCCTTGATTCTTTAACTTTATATTATATATTTCAGCATAAATGCTTCTTCATACACGTAGTCTTTAGATTCGGATGAAAAGGGTAAAAAAGGTATAAAAGATCGACAATAAGATATTTTGTCAAAGAGACTAGGCGGCTAATTGAGATATTTTGGAGGAAAAGATGCAAAAGAAAAACAAAGTGGAAAATATAAGATATCAATAATTATATGCGGATAGAAAAATTAGACTAGAATAATAAAATAAATTTATTTATGTAAATAAATAGATTGTATTGTCTATTTGTTAACAGGAATAAATTTATTTTGTTCTTCCGGTCTAATTTTTCTGCCTGCTTAGAAGTACTCATAGGATATTTGTTCAATAAGTTGGTACTTGAAGAGGATAAAATTTTGGGGCAATTGACCATTTTGCGTCTTTAAAGAAAAGACTAAAATACAATTTGAACCTTAAAATTTGTAAGGTTATTATGATTTATACCCCAAATGTTTAAAATATATATATATATATATATATATATATATATATTTAAGTGTATCTCAAATTTTTGGGTTTTTTAAGTACTAAAAAATGAGGGTGCATTTTGTTTAGCGCAACGAACTTTGGAATGCATTTTGTTAAGCTAAAAGAATTTTAGGGTGTTTTTTGACTAATTTAAACTTTGGAAAGTGCATTTTTTTAGTAAAAAAAATTATTAAGGTGCACTTAAATATATTTTAACCATTATGGTACAAACCTTAGCTACTCTACAAACTTTGAGATTCAAACTGTATTTTAGTCTAAACAAAATTCTCTCATCTAACTTTTAAGTGGAAGTTTTAAAAAAATAAAATCATATATTTCCATTGATTATATATGTAGTGTTGAAGACTTGATGTGAAGCTAAAAAAATGTCTTTTTATAACAAATATTCATCTACCTATAGAAATTATCTATTCCATCAGTCTCTTAATATATGTTATTTTAGAGTTATGTACAAAAATTAAAAAAATAATTGTATAACATTAAATATAAACGCATGACACATGCAAATGATAGAATGTGAAAAAGACTTTTAAATTAAAACGAAAAAATATCAATGTGATTTTTATTTAAATCTACATTTATTTCAGTTTGGTGTCCTCTTCATTCACATTTACTCAGTTTTTGAGTTTGTAACGAAAAAGAAAATAATAGAAAATTTAATTTATAAATTATAATAGAGATTAGAAAAGATGATCTTTTGTTATTTAGTTTTCTATTTAAATCCGTCCATTTTTGGGAGTTTAGCAGGACAAGTAGTCAAGTTTTCCGTCAATTTCTTTACTTTTTTATTTATTAAAAAAATTAATAACAAAGAAATTAGGTTAAGAAAAACTAAAATTTTATATTTATTTATTTTCTTTTTCGTTCATTTTTAAACTTAGTAATAGAGGGTAAGTATATGAGGGTAGTAGTCAACATAGAAGATCCGATTTCTTCATCACGAGGATTGATCCACTTTTCTATAGACGATCATTTCTTAGTTTACTGGCCGATAAAACCGAATTATCGAATTGAATTAATTTTTTTAAATTGAACTATTTTGGTTGATCAATTATTTTTCTCAGAGATAATTGTATATCATACTCCGAAATATACACTATTTTATCATTCGTATCTCGAGATTTAAATGCTTACATTCAACTACTCAAATTATCGTTAATTAAGTAATTATTAATGACGCTTTTGTTATTTCTTCCGACCAAAAAAGTGGTCGGAACTGTCACGTGTTCCGATAAAGAGAGTATAAGTACGATTTGATATTTCGCAGCAAGAGGGTAAGGAAGAGGGGGAAGAGAAAAAAAGATTAATAAGAATTTCAATCTCTCTCGAATTAATGTTCATAAAAAAAAATTGAGTTCCAAAGTTTTAGCCAGCTTATGTAAATGTATTAAATTATTGGATAAAATCTGTTAAATGCTTTGTTATATATAGTTATTAATATTGATTGATATATTGGAAATCATCAAAAAAAAAAAAATGATTTCAAAAGTTTCAGCCAGCTTACGTAAATTTTAACATGACTAGTCATTTTCCTAACTCATGCAGATTTAAACATGATAGAATATTTGTAGGAAATGTTCCTGTTCCATTAGATTGAAAAACGAATACTTTTTTTTTATTAAATAGTCTGAAAGACAAAATTTTATTTAAACTATAATATATTATAAAAGTTGAAAAAATTATAAAAATTAAACTCAAATAGTAATTCTTTCAAATAAAATAACAGATAATCAATAAAAAAAATAGTCAATCATAGCAACGCCGCTAGTGGACACCAAATAAACTTTTGAAATACAGTCATATCCTGAAAATAATAATAAAATACGCATATTCGGACCGTGATTTCTTCAACACGGACAATGGAAGAACAAACCGCAATGAAAGCGCGACATCCAAATCTGAATAATCCATCTTCAACAATTAATGAACTAGAAAAAGTCTCACGAACAAAAAAAAAATCTCCAAAATGGAGAAAAAAAAATCTTCCAAACAAAGAAAGTAAAATCTCTCAAGAGATGATAATGAAATTTCCTCATCAAAGAAAAAAAATCAGTTATCTAATGGAGAAAACAAGTCCCATAAAAGGAAAAAACAAACTCCACAAAAAAAAAAGTATTAGATCAAAAAGGAGAGATCTAGGGGAGGGTATCTCCAAAAAGAGAACCCTCCTCCAGATCTAAGATGGAGGTTAGGGTTCTTGATTAGAGAGAAAAGAGAGAAAAAACAGAAGAAAAAAGGTATTAGATTTGTCCAAATTATCTACATTATATGTTGTATCGGAATAATACTAATTTTACCTGTTATTCTTATCGATTTTAAATAAATTATAACAAATCATAAATTTTAAAAAAATACTCGTACGTTCTAAAATATAAGATCACTATTAATATTTTAAAGTAAATTTAAAAAAATTTCAAATTCATAATTGATATTATTATTTTTAATTTTATTCAATAAAATGATAAATTTTGTAAACTATCTAAAAAATAATTTTTATTGTAAGATTTATTATTTCTAATTGATTATTTAAATTTTAAGTTTAAAAATATTTTAAATTAATATTCAAAAGTCAATAATAATCATATAATTTGTAATAAATACATTATTTTTACTTAATTTTAAAAAATAACCTTATATTTCGAAATAAATTGAGTAATCAACCTAAGAACCGATGGAAACATACTTGACCGGTTGACCCTAACCTTTTTATTACAAGTAATGGTTGAGGTCAGTACTTATGCCAATCCTACTCATATCCAAATATTTTGGATATTTATTTATTCCAACCTGGGTCCCATAATTCCAGGTCAGCAAACATCCCACGTAAAATAAACAAACGCACCTGTCACCAAAATAATAAATAAAAAAAAAAAATCCCACCTAGGCAAGCATGAATGAATGGCAAAGCGACTCTCTTGGGTTGACCGAAATTGTACGGGCACCCATAACGTACCTTATATAACTAACCTCGTCCCTTTGTCGCCAATCTAACGTCCCCCCATGCTTAATATAGTCCGTCTCTCTCCTATCCAAACTTTCTCTCTCTCTTAATTTAATCACTTTATGTTGTTTGTTTGTTTGTTTGTTGTTCTCATGGATTTTCTTCTTCTTTCATTGTTGGTTTCAGTCATGGATTCGAAGCCAGGGATAAAAGGTGATGAGTGGCATGTTTTCACGTGCCCACCATTACTGCACTAGACCAAAGCTATATATATACCAGCTTGAAGAACCCAAATAAAACAGAAAAATTACATAAGATTTATTAATAATCCTCCAAGGGGCCGGGCGGATTTAATAATGTTACAGGACGTCGTGCTTCCTCCGGAACAGCTTCAGATTGTAATTCTCTCACTTTTGACCATATATATTAATTACATGCATGTTTATTAATTCATTTCTTCTTCTGTTTAATTCCTATATATAAACAGGGGAAGATTAAACAGATTCGTTAAATTTCTTGATTCTTTTTTTAATTTGTTAACTGCACATATATAATTATATACTTGCAACTATTTTGTTTATGTGCTTGGAAAACTTTTTCATGTTTATATATAGTAGTATGATATGATATGATCACTCTGTTTGATATGCAATATGTTTTGGTGTTTTTACTTTTTACTCTTTTCGTGGTTATAATTTTTCACATGTTTCCATCTTCATGTTTGCCTTTCAACCATATATATATATATATATATATAGAGGGAGAGAGAGATTATAAATCCAAAATATTATAAATTTTTTTCTCAACTTTGGCAAGTGAATTAAGAGCAAAACACTATTACGTGTTAATTACTTTATCTGAAAGATAAAAATTCAACTTCAAAATGAGCACGAGTTATCTTAAACTCACTTGAACTCGGACAACATGGATGATATATACACAATCAACTCACAGTTATCTGTTTATGTGGCTGAATTATTAATTAGTCAAACACGGCTTATTATACGGGAATCAACTTGGGCGAGATGTTTCAATCTAGCTAGTAACGGTTGCACACCCAGTGGTCCTTTTCTAGGGACACTTTCATCTCAGGAATGTTATAATCTTGAACTCCCCCTCGTAATTTCATTCGTTTACGATCTCTCTTTCAAAATCATTGATTACTGAATATATATATATATATATATATATATATATATAAGCTTTTTTGACCATGCGTAAAGCTTAAGTTTGTCTAATCTTGATTCTTTTAGTCAGTTAGATTGATAAAGGAACCTAAATGCATGTTAGCACTTCACATGCATAACAATAAACATCTTTTAGTGCTTGTATATATATATAAAGTTCCAAGTGTTTGTCCAGTTCTGGGTATTTCTATATCTTGCACAAGATTTATATGCCTTCCTGCCATTCAATTTGGTACCTTACTTTCGTACAACTCACATGAAGCATATCTTTTTCTAATTAGCAAATATATGACCACTTCTGTTTACTGTCATATTTAGATGCAAAAACCTTGGGCATCATGCATAATGATCCCGAAATTGTAAAGCTCACTATATATACAAAATTTAACACATTTGATCGTTACCCTTTTTAGAAGAATGCATGATTTTAATTAATTGTTGTTCTTGTTATGCAGGAAGAAATTTCGAGCCCGCTTAGTGCTCAAATCTTGGAATTTTGTGAATCTGACTTATTCCCAGAAACACTACAAAACTCTGAAGTGGCTTCTAGTTCCAATTGCTGCTACGAGGAGCACTCTTCCTATACTAATAGTCTTTCTTTTAGTACTCCAGAAATAAGCAAAATTCCCGGCCAAATAAATAACAATGACACCACCAAAACAGCCACCACCAGTACCCCTCCACCTATCTCCACCAATAACAACACTAACCTCTCCATAATCTTTGACTCAACGGATGACCTTGAAAACGACATATCGGCTTCCATAGACTTTTCCTCTTCCCCTCCCTTCTCTGTTCCGCAATTCCTCAATGGCCAACAAGAACAGTTTGATCTCTCTTTATTGCAAAATCAAATGGGAGTACCGGATAATGTTGTTGAGGCTGCGCTGTCCCAATATGCGCCTGATCCTGTTGTTCCTCAGCTTATGGGGCCGCCTTTGCCTTCTCTTCATGAAGATGATTGCTTGTCCTCTTATATCCGAATGAATCCTGCGTCCCCTAATTGTTCTTTTCTTGATCCTGGAATCAATTCATTCCTGCCTAGTACTCTCAATGCTGCTTTATCTACTGAAAATTCTGGGATTTTTACTGGGAATTTGTTTTTAGACAATGAACTGCAGCCTCAAGAATTGGACTTTCAGGGAGATAATGGTGGAATCTTTTGTATAGAACCTCTGGCTCGGTATAACAGTGATCTTCAGGTACTAAACATGATCCCCAAGAAAATTCCCTTTACTTTTAGAGAAAATTATGATTTTAAGGGGGAAAAAAGGCAATAAAATTGAGGGACTAATTTTTTTTGTCATTTCTAATCGAGTCTTGCTATACCTTGCAACAAAACATTGCTACTTTTATTGCAACCAGATACAATAGCACCCTATGTAAATAAGTGCATATATATATATATATATATATGGAAAAATTGTGGATGTGTCTACTAGCATAACAACAAAATAATATCATTTTCCTTCTTTTTGAATGTTCATAATTAATATATAATTCTCTGAAAAGGCACTTAGCAATGAGAGCCAACATCTTGTGAGTGGGGGTGCAAATTCTACTCCATTGGCTTCAGAGATTACAAGCTTGGAAGATTCAACATTCAAGGTTGGCAAACTCTCAGTAGAAGAAAGGAAAGAGAAGATACATAGATACATGAAGAAAAGGAATGAAAGGAATTTCAGCAAGAAAATTAAGGTTTCTCTTTACATACACTATTCACAAAATCATTTTCACAATAATTTCCAAAATAGAACAAGCATTCTTATGCATGCATGCATGCATGTACTAACAAACATCATATATATCTCCAAAAATTTCATGCATGTTTGGAATATAAATGGCATATTAATATATAGTAAATACTCCATTCATTATGCAGTATGCGTGTCGCAAAACTCTGGCAGACAGCAGGCCTCGGGTTAGAGGAAGGTTTGCAAAGAACGACGATTTTGGGGAGACCACTAGAACAACTTGTAGCACTCATGAAGAGGACACAGATGATGATGTGAGATCTATTCATGTATGTCCCATAATCACCCACAAATTTTGTTAGAATTTAAGAACAAATAATAGCACACTCACATATATATTATATTATATATGAAGAACTGAAAAATAAGAACACACGAAATATTCACCCACGTTCACCGATTTGATTAACTAAAGTTGTTATTAATTTCTTGATGATTAATTCATTTTGTGATTTTGCTGCAGGTGGTGGTGAAAGAGGAAGAAGATATGGTTGATTCTTCGGACATCTTCGCTCATATCAGTGGCGTGAATTCCTTCAAATGCAACTATTCCATCCAATCCTGGATTTGATTATTGAATTTAGCATTTTCCCGACTACTATTTAGCCAGGACCCTGTTTCAGCAGGATAGATTAATCCTATCCTGGAATAAGTAGAGGATAAATAATTGGGGTCATATTATGGCTTTTTGTAATTATTTTCACAATGAATTGAGTTATTATATATTAGTAGCTAGTACATGAATAACAACAGTGTAACGTTGTATATACTTCTATTTATGTGCTTTATTGACTATAACAATTAATTTAAGAATTTTGTGGTTATGAGTGTTACTCAGATTCAATATGAGATGAGAATCATTTCAACAATGGTTGCTAGTAACTGAGCACTAAATATTACTCCATCCGTTTTATATTATTTAATTATTATTAATTTTTTTAAATTAATTTAAAAAAATTTAAACTTAATTAATGTATATTATTTTAATTTTAATCACTACAATGATAGTATTATTTATTATAAATTTTATTATTTTATAATTTTTAGTAAGCTATCGTAATTTTGAATTTAAAAATATTTAAAATAGACTTTTAAAAGTCAATAATAATCATATAATTTAAAACAAAAAAATTATAAACTACATTTAATTTTTAATAACTTTAATTTAACATTACTGTTTAAGTCAAATTCAATTAAATCTATACTCATGTTTTTTTTTGAGTTTTTTTTTTTCAAGTCAATCGAGATTAAATCTTTTTCCTGAGCGATTTAAAGGCACACTTCCCACATCATCTTGGTGCATTAAAGAGAATTCTCGTGTTAACCCCGCTCTGTTTTTGAGTTTTAAAATGGACAGAAAAAAAAAATAGACAGAAAATTTAAGTTTTTGTTCCAATTCTTATGTTTCTGAGTTTTTTAATAAACGAAAAAGAAAAGAAATGGATAGAAAACTTGGCCACTTTTCCTGCCAAAGTTTTCCGTCCAATATTGGCCTGATTTTGGACGGTAAAGAAATTGAAATAAGTAATATTTTTATAATTCTCATTTTTGTTCTAAACTCAGAAACAGAGTGTAAGGTTCAAATCTAGAAAATTAAAAAAGAGAGAAAACCTCCTTAACCATCAGGCTAACTCCTTGGGGTTAAAAATCTTGACAGGTTCTTCAAATTAAATTAGGATCTTCTCCATTTTAAATGACAGATGATCTATTTTGATTTAAAATATGAGATGATGATGAAAAATATACAAAGAATGTTGATTCTCAAATAAAATGGAGATAATCCTAATCCTTTCAAATTGGCACAAGTTTATAATATTAACATATAAACATGCCATGTGTTACGGACTCGGCACAAGTTTTTTTTAGGTGTCCTAAGTTTTGAATATAATTTGATCCATTCGCCCTATGAAGGAGCTCTAGAAAGGCCCTATTTGGGATAAAGGAAGTCCAGCCCAATAAGAGCTTAGTCGAAGTTTTCTTTTGGGGATAACTTTTTTTCACATATATATATATACATACACACACACATATATATATATATATATATATATATATATATATATATATATATATATATGAGCTATATGTATATATATTATACAATCGGACTATGACAACGGATTTTTTTGACAAGATTTTCTTTCATATGAGAGAAGAATGGCTGAGTGGCCCTACTTTGGTGTAAGAAGGGACTATATAAATATAAATATATTAAAAATACATAAAGTTATTAATTTTTATCTAAGTTGTTTTTTTTTTGTCTAACTCACTTTATTTTTTCTTGGTGAATTTTGAGAATATTCTTATGCATAGATCCGAGATCTACATCTTTGAATTAAAAAGTTTGAATAATCAAATCAGTTGTTAGAATAAATAGATATTTAAATTCTTCATCTAAAAAAGTGGGATTTCATAATTTTCTTTCTTCTATTGTGTTTTTCCATTATCATTTTCGCCCCCATATAAAACTTCATATATGCTTCGGTAGGAGTGGTCCGTGACCGTGAGGACTTGAATTACACACACGACACACAAGTCTTTTTTTTCTTGTTTTTTTTTTTAGTTTGAATGATAAGGATACCCTCATGTTAACTTACACATTAATTGAGATTAAATTTTGAGTAATACTATAGACACAAATTATTTTATAAACTGCCGATGTGGCATATTTTATCTCAACTTTTTATGTGAGGCCGAATACTACATTGAAACAATTTATTGATCAATATACTGATATGGAGTATGCCAAATCAGCCGTTTGTAAAATATTTATAGAATAGTTTATCTGTAGTACTATTCTTAAATTTTTATTTCGACAATCTTAAGAACACCCCTACCCCAACCCACCCACCCCACCCAACCCAACCCCATCCCATCCCCATATTTTCTTTAAAGTCAGTTGTGAGTCAAATAAATATAAATATCACATCAACAAGAAAAGCTATTAAAATTTATAATATTAGGGTCAGTTCACCTTAATGTGACTTTTACTCAATAATCCATAGCCAATTCCTAAATTTTATGATTAGCATTTGACAAATGAATCCGATAATATTTCACAATATTGGACACTAGTATTTGGTGTGAATCAAATTGTTAAATTGATACTCCATTAAAATTGAAAACAACAAAAGGGTCATATATATATATATATATATATATATATATATATATATATATATATATATACACACACACACACACAATTGTGTAGTACACAGTCGACTATGGTGACGGTTCATCCGTTGCCATAGAGAAGAATAGCTATAGTGACGGGTGAACCGTCGCTATAGCCCAAGTATACTACACAGCTCTGTATATACATTTATATATATAATAGTACCAATTGCTTCCATATGAATCAAAATATTTTCAACTACATAATACTTCCAACAAATAGTCAATTTAAAAATCTGGTTGGTACATTACTTCCTTAAATTTTGAATGTTTGAATGCTAGGAACCGCCCATATGTTGTGCCCATAAATATATAACTCCAACAAAATTAAAGTTCGACATGGTGGTTTTACACTCATTTGCATTTCCACATTCCTATTATGATGCTAATATTTCTTCCTACTAGTGCAATTTAATTTTAAACTAAGATTTTACTTTTGATCCACGATTAGGGTAATTAAAAAGTTTTAAGCATGAAAAATACATTTCTTGATATATTTGTGGGGCATTTTGTGTTCTATACTTTTTCCTCCAAATCATATATTTGAACAAAAAGAAGCAATTTTGAAATTATAAGTTTGTAAATGAATAGAGTTGAACCGAATATTGAGTTACTCAGATTTGGTTTAAAAAATTTATCAAGTATAAAATAAAGTTTGATTGAGATTCGTTTAGCTACCGAGTCGAGCATGATCTCGAATCGAGCCCGAACAGTTTGAATTTTTCAAACGAATATGATCCGAGCATCAATAGAAAATTACAATTTGAGGAGATTCGAATAATTTATCGAATTTTAAAATTTTCTCATATTTGAATTATTTATATTTCGAGTCGAATTCGAATCTAATTTTTAGTCGAACGAATACGAATCTAGTCCGAACTGTTTGCTTATTTTACAAACTTATCTAAAGTTATATTTTAGATGGACAGAATAAAATGTTTTAAGCATGAACAACACCTTTCTTGAAATACAAATTCATATATTTGTAGGATATATTCTGCTTCCTCCTTTCTCACCGTATCATTATAAATATTTGAACCATAAGAAACAAAATTGAAATTATGAAACAAAACCATTTTTAATTGATATGTACGTTACATAAATGCATGAAGGAAAAGTAAAAGTTGTTTAAACAAAGAGTTTTGTTATGTAGTGAGATATATTTACGTCAAATTATAATTGCGAAACTTGTTAATACATGAAATTGATATAAATTATTAGAGATTTAAAAAAAATTATCACTTGAAATAACCCGGGTCAAATTCCGAGTTCGGAACAAATCTCGAGTCAAATCCTAAATCCGAATCGAATCAAATTCATCAAAATAAGGCCTAAAACCACTGGCCCAATAGTATCTTCTTGGGTCATCTTAGCCCACCACATGCTCACCCAAAAGGTCACGACTTGAAGGTACTATTGATAGTAATTTATTTTTTTATATACAGATAAATTTTTTTCCTATCTTTTGATGTAATATAAAATTAAAATATTACATCATTAATATTTATTCATCAAATTAGTAATAAAAAAATAATCATAAATATTCGTGGTATATATTATTTTTTTTCTCTTAAGGAAATAGAAAAATCGTAACATTTTGTATAGTTTTGACATTTTGGTCTAGTGCATTCTGTCATTGGTTCAGCTATACAGTAATTTGTTATATGTCAATTCATAAAAAGAAAGTAATAGGATGATTCTTTTGGATCTTTTCTTACTTTTAATATAGTTAATTAATTTTGTGAATAAGCTAATTTTTGGAAATTAATATTTTTTTTAAAAAAAATAATATGTCACAAGATGAATAATAAATAGGGTTCACATTAATGTGGCTGAAATTTTATGAAAAATATTAGTATTTCTTTGTAAAAATAACAATACCCTACTTTTACATCAAATCTTAATATAATTTTACACGTGTTTGTAATGGCTCTAGTAGGATTTGAAACACTAAGTCGATCTTAGTTTGTAAGTATTATTATAATTTCGAGATTATAATTTTAAGATTATTAATTTTAGGATTAAATCATTCGAGTCACGTTTTTATTTTTTATGTGATTATTCATGGAATAATTTAAAATAATTTTATTATGTTTATTTTTTTCTCGAATTAATTAAAGGATTGGATTAAAAAATATCTTTTGGACTATTAATACCTTACCAATGATAACATATTTTAAACTTATTTATACATCAAAAAAATAATAAACAATTAATTAAAAATTTTTAAATAAGTGGTTACATTATTCAATGATCACTGAAAAAAACTTACCACCACCACTACCTCCCATCCATCGACGCCCACCCCTATCCCCCATCACCCCACCCCCACCCCCACCCCCACCCCCCCAACACTCCACCCACACCTACATCCACACCCCACCTCCACTCACACTCACACCTACACCCACAACAAAAAAATATAATATTTACTGATTATGTAAAACCCCCACGTCACCCCACCCCCAACCCCACCCCCACCCCTACCTTTACTCCCATACCCCCACCCCCTAACCCACCCTCTACCCCCACGACACCCCACATCCCCCTACCCCTACATTCCCACTCGTCCATCTCCCACCCCCACCCTCACCCCCACCTTTTATCCCTCAAAAAAATAATATTTAGTGATTGTGTATACATCTCTACTTTCTTCAAAAAAATAATATTCGGTGATTATATATATACCCTACCCCCACCATACTCGCCCCAACCTCCCTCCAAAAAAAATATTTAATTTTTGTACCAGTAAGTTTTAAGTTGTCAATAATAATAAAAGAAATTATAGGATATGATGGTCATTTGAAAAAAAGATTGAGATTAATTTTGTCTAGCAATTTTTAATCCAAAATTATAGGGATTATAATGTAAGACCCCAAATTTTATGAAATAAAATTATTCAATTTTTCTATATGAATATTTTTCAAATTAAGCAAGTGGTTATAAAATATTCATTTTGTCGAGGAATATTCGTTTGGTCGTGGAATATTCTTTTTATCGGGGAATATTCATACGACGGCGCAGCTATTTGTGGCGAATGGAACCTTCTGTTCCTCCGTGCATCCCAAGACATCAAATATCTTGGTAATTTGCTTGACCCATGTCTCCGCCTTAATCGGATCCGGCTTTCTCCAGAATTCTGGTGGTCCCAACTCTTTGAACTGCTTGGCTGTAACCAGCTGTGCGTTGCCATTGTTTCTTCTTATATTTTGAACAGGAATCTCCTTCGTCTGGTTTTGTATGAATCGCAAAAAGCTTCTAAACATCTCATCGTTCATCGTCTGCTCAGTGGTGTTGTTCACAGGAGGAACATTGCCAGCCTGTTGCACATTCTCCTCGTTGGTGAGCACAGGTGTCTCCACGGTCTCATTTACTCCACTGTTAACATTCTCAGTCGACATTCTCAAATACTGTCATAAAACAAGGGTTAATTAAACAAATTAACAAATCATATAATACCCCTATATAAAGACCGACCAACAAATAAGCTTAGGTATGACACACTAGCGAAGGATTTACTCGTCTCTCCCCTCCTAGTTCTATTCCCCGATCTCCGCAAGAGATCATATCCCTAAGCTCTGATACCAAATGTGACGCCCCCAAAATAGGTCCAATCCATCCAACCCATTCTGAGTCGCCAAATACATGGTACAGAAAATAACTACAACTTTATGATTACAATTGTCGTGCAAAGTACGACAATACATATACTGTGAGTTTAAATACAAATATTGTCATCTAGACAGTATTCATACTCAATTAAGTCCTCATTATACTTATTGATACACTGTTTTACAAAATAGTGAGGACTACTAAAATAACTGTCTTGAACCATTATTCCACACCCCGACTAGTACTCGCTACATTCTCACCTCCTGAGAAGAAAATGGAACAACAAGGAAAATGGTGAGCTCAACTAACCCAGTAAAGAATATTATGACTAAGATAATATACAACAAATTATCCTTAGTCTTCAACAGGGAAAAATATAATAGAATACAATAGACAACAAGTTTTAAATCAATATTCGCAGCGAAAAATAATAATTCATAGAAGAGTTACGTAGAGAATGAAATCTACTATTATCTATGAATTTAAAAGTCCATCATCAATATTTTATCCATGTAACATCAATCAATATTCATCTTTGCACTACAAGCCAAAGATATCCATCAGTTGGTCATGTTCATCTCAACACCTGTTCATCTTTGCACTACAGGCCAAAGATATTCATCAGAAATCATTCATCTTTGTACTACAGGCCAAAGATATTCATTAATATCATCAATTAGGACTGAGGATGATGAAAAATATTTTAAAGAAAACGAATCCAGTGAAGTAAAAGAACACATATTAGGAATTCGTATTACAGTTTATCAATGACCAAAAATACCTAATAAACAATCATAGTGGAGTAAAATTCAAGAATGATCAAAACATGGATACAATCAAAGCTAGTATCCAGAATAGATATTTTGGACGAAAAGAAGAAAAATCATTTTTCGGTGAATAGTACGGTAAGACCCCGAATTTTATGAAATAAAAGTATTCAATTTTTCTTATAATTACTATTCAGTAAATTGTTAAATTGATAAAAGTTTAAAGTTATGGGTGAAATATGAATTTTTTTTAAAATAAGCAAGTGGTTATAAAATAATCATTGTTGTCGGGGAATATTCGTTTGGTCGTGGAATATTCTTTCTGTCGGGGAATATTCGTACGACGGCGCAGCTATTTGTGGGTCCCATAACGAATAACTGTCGGGTGAAGAAAATGATAAATTTGAGTTTTTACAAATAACGGCGTAGTTGTTACCATTAACTGTGACGCCCCCAAAATAGGTATAGAACACCCATTCTGAGTCGCCAAAATACATGGTACAGAAACAACTACATCTTTATTATTACAACACAAGAACTGTGAGTTTAAATACAAATATTGTCATTTAGACAATATCCACACTCAAATAAGTCCTCATTACAATTATTGATACATTATTTCATAAAAATGGTAAGGACTACTAAAGTAACTTCTAGAACCATCATTCCATACCCCGACTAGTACTCGCTACATTCTCCCCTCCTGAGAAAAATGAAACAAAATGAAAAAGGGTGAGCTCAACTAGCCCAGTAAAGAACATTATGACTAAGATAATACAGAACAAATTATCGTTAGTCTTCAACAGAGAAAAATCTAATAGAATACAATAGACAACAAGTTTTAAATCAATAACTGCAGCGGAAATAGCAAACCATTAGAAGAGTCAAGTAGAGAATGAGTTCTACTATCTTCTAAGATTTAAAAGTCCATCATCAATATTTTATCCCTGTAACAACAATCAATAACCATCTTTAATCAAATATTCATCTTTGCACTACAGGCTAAAGATATTCATTTGTATCACCAGTCGGTCATGTTCATCTCAACACCTGTTCATCTTTGCACTACGGGCCAAAGATATTCATCAGTTAATCATTCATCTTTGCACTACGGGCCAAAGATATTCAGTAATATCATCATTTAGGACTGAGGATGATGAAAAATATCTTAAAAAAAATAAATCCAGTGAAACAAAATAACAAATATTAAGGATTCGTATTTCGATTTATCCATGTCCAAAAATACCTTATAATTATTCATAGTGAAGTAGAATTCAAGAATGATCAAAACATTGATACAATCAAAGCTAGTACCCAGGATAGATATTTTGGACGAAAAGAAGAAAATTTTATTTTTCGGTGAATAGTAACTCGTGAATAGTAACTCATGAATAGTAACCCCGACGTGAAAAGTTCCAAATTTGATAAAAATTTCCAACCAATATTTTGGCATAATGATATTGAAGAAATAATATCATTTTTGAATAAAATAACATCCCTTACCTCGTAAAGACAGTACTTCTGGTCGGAATACCGGTATAAGGTTGAAAGATACTTGCTCTGATGAATAGAAACACTCAAAGTATCTAAATACTCACAAAATACACTCAATAATCTAGAGAGAGAAAGAGAGAAAACTTGTTTTTGGTGTGATTTTCAATTCTAACTTAGCTCTCTATTTATAGGAAAATGCTAGCACGCCGAAGCAGACTTAACCTACAACCTGATGGCTTTACCTGCTACTATTCCCACCCATCACATTTGAATAAAAATTTCAGCACATTTCTTCACCAACCAAGAGTGGGGCCTACCAATTCTAAAATTTTCTACCAAAATGATTAACTCCGAAAATTCAACAATTTCTGAACCAGTCATCTCGTAAAATTCATAATAAATCATACGTTCATTTTTAACGGTTCAAAATTTGTGGACATATACTCAACTTATATATGTATAACATATCCAAAAATTACCACGATCCAACGGTCGGATTAAAAATTATAACCCCCGCAAAATATCTCAAAAACCCTGATTTTTAATACATCCATTCCGACAAAAATACTGATAAAAACCTCAACATTAACTCCTTCATTTTTAACCACAAAAATATATCCCTCATTTATATCTACAAAAATAAATATTTCCTTATCATATGAATCAATAATTAATTATTCACAAATAATATTACAGAATCACATTTATGACAACCAGGCCGTTCCCAGGAAAGAGGGGGCTTTCCAATAAGGATTTCACCTTACTGGCGCGCAATTAGATGACCAAACCTCTCCTTAGACAGAACTTTCTAGACATTGCCAATAATGTTATCTAATAATATTATTCAAATAATATGAATTATTGATCTGATAATGGAAAATACTGTGTAGTGACAATTATTGAAACAACAGTAATATAAAATATCAACGCAGTAATTATTGAATCAATAAAATAAAATACTGAACAGTAATTATTGTAACCATTATTGAGTAGTGCCTTCTTACGTAAGAATCAATAATTGGTGCAATACAGTGTGCTACTGTGTAACAACGCGTATTACTGTATTTTAACCACCGGGTATTCTAACAGTATTAACGGTAACAACTACGTCGTTATTAATAAATAACATATACTTGTCGTTTTCTTCATCCAATCGCTTTCTGTAAGACCCCGAATTTTATGAAATAAAAGTATTCAATTTTTCTTATAATTACTATTCAGTAAATGGTTAAATTGATAAAAGTTTAAAGTTATGGGTGAAAAATGAATTTTTTTTAAAATAAGCAAGTGGTTATAAAATAATCATTGCTGTCGGGGAATATTCGTTTGGTCGTGGAATATTCTTTCTGTCGGGGAATATTCGTACGACGACGCAGCTATTTGTGGGCCCCATAACGAATAACTGTCGGGTGAAGAAAACGACAAATTTGAGTTTTTACAAATAACGGCGTAGTTGTTACCGTTAACACTGTTGGAATACTCGGTGGTTAAAATACAATAATACGCGTTATTGCACAGTAGCACACGGTATTGCACAGTATTTTTAAAATTATTGATTCTTACGTAAGAAGGCACTACTCAATAATTGTTACAGTAATTACTGTTCAGTATTTTATTTTAATGATTCAATAATTGCTACGTTGAAATTTTATATTATTGTTGTTCAATAATTGTTGATGCACAGTATTTTCCTTTATCAGATCAATAATTCATATTATTTGAATAATATTATTAGATAACATTATTGGCAATGTCTAGAAAGTTCTGTCTAAGGAGAGGTTTGGTCATCTAATTGCGCGCCAGTAAGGAGAAATCCTTATTGGAAAGCCCCCTCTTTCCTGGGAACGGCCTGGTTGTCATAAATGTGATTCTGTAATATTATTTGTGAATAATTAATTATTGATTCATATGATAAGAAAATATTTATTTTATGTGGATATAAATGAGGGATATATTTTTGTGGTTAAAAAATGAAGGAGTTAATGTTGAGATTTTTATCCGTATTTTTGTCGGAATGGAGGTATTAAAAATCAGGGTTTTTTTGAGAAATATTGCGGGTGTTATAATTTTTAATCCGACCGTTGGATCGTGGTAATTTTTGGATATGTTATACATATATAAGTTGAGTATATGTCCACAAATTTTGAACCGTTAAAAATGAACGTATGATTTATTATGAATTTTACGAGATGACTGGTTCAGAAATTGTTGAATTTTCGGAGTTTAACATTTTGGTGGAAAATTCTAGAATTGGTGGGCCCCACTTGTGGTTGGTGAAAAAATGTGCTGAATTATATTTCAAATGTGGTGGGTGGGAATAGTAGCAGGTAAAGCCATCAGGTTGCAGGTCAAACCTACCAAAATTTTCCTATAAATAGAGGGCTAAGTTAGAATTAAAAATCACACCAGAAACATAAGCTTTCTCTCTTTCTCTCTCTATATTATGAAGCATATTTTGTGAGATTTTAGATACTTGGTGAGTTGCTATTCATCAGTGCAAGTTTTCTTCAGCATCATATCCGATATCCAGTCAGAAGTACTGCTCTTTTGAGGTAAGGGATTGTAAGGGATAGTAAGAGATTTTAAGGGTTGTTATGATTTTTAGTTTTGTAATTTTTCTGACCTTCAAAAATTCTGGAAAAATTTGAAATGATATTTTGATGAGTTTTCTTGATTGTGTCCAAAAATAGTGATTTTTGGATGTATAGATTGAGAGTTATGAATTTTATGAGAAAAGACTATTTTAAAAGTAACCGCTTATAATTCCTTGTGGTTAACTCCAAAATTGATGAAAATTTTATTGGAAGTACTTGTATATGATAGAAGTATACTCTGTAAATTTCAAAATTTTTGGATAAAAGTACAATTTTTTATAAATGTCTAAATATTCGGCTGTTTTGGCCATATGAAAAATAGTAAATGACTTTTAAAAATTCTGAGAAAAATATATGTTCACTATGGGACTATATTATGCTAAATCTCAGAAAAAAAATATTTTTGGAACTGATTTGATATTTTTCATGAAAATGGTCTAGTTATGAGTAAATGAATTAAAAATGTTTTGTGAAGTAAGAAAATTGGAAAATAGGATTTTATGACTTGAGAATCCTTTATGAGGTATATGCAGATTTTTTATGAGGGTTTTGGTTATTAGTAATGAAATCTTATGAGTTTGGCATTTTAGAATGATTAAATGCATTATTTAGTAAAGTGTAAATAATTAAAATAAATTGTTTATAAGTTTAAGATATGTTATTTCAATATCATTATACCGAAATATTGGTATAAATTTTATTGTAGAATTTCTACTTTTTTGTGTCGGGTTTACTATTCATGAGTTACTATTCACGAGTTACTATTCATGAGTTACTATTCACGATTTACTATTCATGAGTTACGAATATTACTCTTGAGATTAAAACTATATGTTGATCATATTATTTTTATTATCATATATAACATTTTTATAACCCTGATGTTGAAATTCTCTTTCACTGGAGTGTAAAGATGGGTAGATTATTGGTATGATCATGACTAGGGTTCTCTTTGGCCTGTAGTGCAAAGTTGAATTGTGACTGGTATGATCATGACCATTGAATTTATAATTGAATATCTTAAGCTTAAGTGCAAAGGTGAATTGATCAACATGGTTATAATTATTGTTTATATAAATTCTGAAATGATTATATATTTCTTTGAGATATTAATATATTTGGCATGTAGTACAAATATGAACTGTTGATGAATATCTTTGGCCTGTAGTGCAAAGATGAATTGTTGATGAATATCTTTGGCCGTAGTGCAAAGATGAATTATTGATGAATATCTTTGGCCTGTAGTGCAAAGATGAACTTTTGTTGAATATCTTTGGCCTGTAGTGCAAAGATGGTCTGTTGATGAATATCTTTGGCCTGTAGTGCAAAGATGAACTGTTGACGAATATCTTTGGCCCATAGTACAAAGATAAAATTATTAGTATGATTATGAACAGGAATTGTGATTTGGTATAGCCATGATCTTTGATGTTTCAGGTAAAGATAGGTGATGAAAATTATCTTCGTCCTGGATGAGAAGAGGAATTTAGAACTACAGTTATGATTATGAGTTATTCATATGATTGTGGACCAGAATTGTTTATTGATGTTACAGGGATAAAACATTGTTGATAGATTTTTAACATGGAGAAGATAATAGACTTTATAGTCTATTTGACTCTTCTCATAGATTTGTCGTTCCGCTGCAACTATGGTTGAAATTTTTATCATTTACCATATGTTCTAAATCTCTGATTTATTATTGATGAAGGCTATTGATGATTGAATTATCTTTAGTCATGATATTCTTTACTGAGCTAGTTGTGCTCACCCTTTTGCTTCACAATTCCTTTCAGGTAATAAGAGTGTAGCTGGGTCGAGCGAGGGTAACGGGGAAATAGAACGGTGGTCTCTAGCTGTGGATGTTCTCCCGAAGTAGTATAGAAAAGTTCATTTAGTAGTTTTATTTGGTGAATCCAATAGGGTAAGGTGTACCCAACGTTGGAAGAGTGGTTTGCCACTATCATACAAGATGTCTAACGACATACAACTTCGTGTCATCATAAGACATGGATGTGCTCATCCACTTGCTGAGTATATATACGAGCACTACCTATATAATCTTGGTGTTTGTTTGAAGTATAATTCTCAATTAGAGACAGTAGAGATAATGATATGTCAAGAGAAGACTCACCATTGGGAAGAATATGATAGTAATCTTCTCGTTTTTCTTTGGGGTCTATTGGGTCAACCAAGAATAATTCTGTGGCCATATGATATCTATCATAACCTAGACGCATGGCCTCCCATGTACGAAGGTTTCCTTGAGCACTTCCCAAAGATTCTAATTTCTAAAACAGTTTTTGACTATACCTTTATGTAAGGTGTTATTGTGAGGTGATGTTCACGGTTGGAACATGAGTCACATTTGGTATATATTTGTATCCAAACTCACAGCATATGTGTTGTTGTATTTTGCACGACAATTGTTGTAATAAAGTTGTAGTTATTTTCTGTACCATGTATTTGGCGACTCAGAATAGGTTGGATGGAATGGACCTATTTTGGGGTCGTCACAGGTGGTATCAGAGCTTAGGGATATGATCTCTGGCGGAGATCAGGGAATACAACTAGGAGGGGAGAGATTAGTAAATCCTTCGCTAGTGTGTCCTACCTAAGCTTATTTGTTGGTCAGTCATAATATTGGGATATTATGTGATATGTTAATTTGTTTAATTAACCCTTGTTTTATGGCAGTATTTGAGAATGGCAGCTGAGAATGCTAATAATGGAGTGAATGAGACTGTGGGGATACCTCTAATCACTAACCGTGATAATGTGATGTCAGACGAAGAAAGAATTAGAGATATCCATGTGGTGAGTGAAGAATTGATAGTTACACCCGAGATAGTCGCAGAGGTAACAGCTGAGACTGAGGAAGAAGAGGAAGAAGAAGTACCAGAGGAGAGTTTATTAGAGGTATTATATGATCAAAATGTAGAATTTCAAAATCGTATTCATGAGTTAGAAGAGCAGGCAGAAGAACGACAGGCGGTCGTGGAACAAAAGGATGCAACAATTCAAGCTTGTGTTACCCGATATGTGATGCTTGAACAGAAGCATTCTTTGGCAGAGTATAAGATGATAAAAATAGAATCTGAGCTGAGAGAAGAAAAAACTGAACGAGTGAGAATAAGTGATGCATGGGCAAAAGCCGCACGACACGTGGATATTGTGGAAAGAGATGTTCGATCTAAGAAGGCTAAAATAGATGATATGAATTTCTCTTTTTGGAAAGCAATTGGGAGAACCCAACATCGAGTTTTGAATTACCCTGTACATAGCGGTCAACCTGAATCCGATATGGATCGAAGATTGATGATTCAGATCATGAATGAGGAGTACGAAGAGGCAGTTGAGGAAGGAATATGTCCTATAGAAAGGTATATTCCAACGGTAATGATGACGCCAAATGCTGCTCCAGACAAGTCAAAGCCGAGTAGTTCGAGGGATGGCGGTTGTCATGACTTCCCAACAAATGAGGAACCCAAATGAAGTTATCATGGGAGATGAGCAATGGAGAAATCATGATGATCTGAGAGATAGAATCTGAAATGGAAGCAAGGTATTCTCAACTCTTCGAAATACCAGGTACGTAAATTTCGGGGACGAAATTTCATAAGGAGGGGAGATTGTAAGACCCCGAATTTTATGAAATAAAAGTATTCAATTTTTCTTATAATTACTATTCAGTAAATGGTTAAATTGATAAAAGTTTAAAGTTATGGGTGAAAAATGAATTTTTTTTAAAATAAGCAAGTGGTTATAAAATAATCATTGCTGTCGGGGAATATTCGTTTGGTCGTGGAATATTCTTTCTGTCGGGGAATATTCGTACGACGGCGCAGCTATTTGTGGGCCCCATAACGAATAACTGTCGGGTGAAGAAAACGACAAATTTGAGTTTTTACAAATAACGGCGTAGTTGTTACCGTTAACACTGTTGGAATACCCGGTGGTTAAAATACAATAATACGCGTTATTGCACAGTAGCACACGGTATTGCACAGTATTTTTAAAATTATTGATTCTTACGTAAGAAGGCACTACTCAATAATTGTTACAGTAATTACTGTTCAATATTTTATTTTATTGATTCAATAATTGCTACGTTGAAATTTTATATTATTGTTGTTCAATAATTGTTGATGCACAGTATTTTCCTTTATCAGATCAATAATTCATATTATTTGAATAATATTATTAGATAACATTATTGGCAATGTCTAGAAAGTTCTGTCTAAGGAGAGGTTTGGTCATCTAATTGCGCGCCAGTAAGGAGAAATCCTTATTGGAAAGCCCCCTCTTTCCTGGGAACGGCCTGGTTGTCATAAATGTGATTCTGTAATATTATTTGTGAATAATTAATTATTGATTCATATGATAAGAAAATATTTATTTTATGTGGATATAAATGAGGGATATATTTTTGTGGTTAAAAAATGAAGGAGTTAATGTTGAGATTTTTATCCGTATTTTTGTCGGAATGGAGGTATTAAAAATCAGGTTTTTTTTGAGAAATATTGCGGGTGTTATAATTTTTAATCCGACCGTTGGATCGTGGTAATTTTTGGATATGTTATACATATATAAGTTGAGTATATGTCCACAAATTTTGAACCGTTAAAAATGAACGTATGATTTATTATGAATTTTACGAGATGACTGGTTCAGAAATTGTTGAATTTTCGGAGTTTAACATTTTGGTGGAAAATTCTAGAATTGGTGGGCCCCACTTGTGGTTGGTGAAAAAATGTGCTGAATTATATTTCAAATGTGGTGGGTGGGAATAGTAGCAGGTAAAGCCATCAGGTTGCAGGTCAAACCTACCAAAATTTTCCTATAAATAGAGGGCTAAGTTAGAATTAAAAATCACACCAGAAACATAAGCTTTCTCTCTTTCTCTCTCTATATTATGAAGCATATTTTGTGAGATTTTAGATACTTGGTGAGTTGCTATTCATCAGTGCAAGTTTTCTTCAGCATCATATCCGATATCCAGTCAGAAGTACTGCTCTTTTGAGGTAAGGGATTGTAAGGGATAGTAAGAGATTTTAAGGGTTGTTATGATTTTTAGTTTTGTAATTTTTCTGACCTTCAAAAATTCTGGAAAAATTTGAAATGATATTTTGATGAGTTTTCTTGATTGTGTCCAAAAATAGTGATTTTTGGATGTATAGATTGAGAGTTATGAATTTTATGAGAAAAGACTATTTTAAAAGTAACCGCTTATAATTCCTTGTGGTTAACTCCAAAATTGATGAAATTTTTATTGGAAGTACTTGTATATGATAGAAGTATACTCTGTAAATTTCAAAATTTTTGGATAAAAGTACAATTTTTTATAAATGTCTAAATATTCGGCTGTTTTGGCCATATGAAAAATAGTAAATGACTTTTAAAAATTCTGAGAAAAATATATGTTCACTATGGGACTATATTATGCTAAATCTCAGAAAAAAATATTTTTGGAACTGATTTGATATTTTTCATGAAAATGGTCTAGTTATGAGTAAATGAATTAAAATGTTTTGTGAAGTAAGAAAATTGGAAAATAGGATTTTATGACTTGAGAATCCTTTATGAGGTATATGCAGATTTTTTATGAGGGTTTTGGTTATTAGTAATGAAATCTTATGAGTTTGGCATTTTAGAATGATTAAATGCATTATTTAGTAAAGTGTAAATAATTAAAATAAATTGTTTATAAGTTTAAGATATGTTATTTCAATATCATTATACCGAAATATTGGTATAAATTTATTGTAGAATTTCTACTTTTTTGTGTCGGGTTTACTATTCATGAGTTACTATTCACGAGTTACTATTCATGAGTTACTATTCACGATTTACTATTCATGAGTTACGAATATTACTCTTGAGATTAAAACTATATGTTGATCATATTATTTTTATTATCATATATAACATTTTTATAACCCTGATGTTGAAATTCTCTTTCACTGGAGTGTAAAGATGGGTAGATTATTGGTATGATCATGACTAGGGTTCTCTTTGGCCTGTAGTGCAAAGTTGAATTGTGACTGGTATGATCATGACCATTGAATTTATAATTGAATATCTTAAGCTTAAGTGCAAAGGTGAATTGATCAACATGGTTATAATTATTGTTTATATAAATTCTGAAATGATTATATATTTCTTTGAGATATTAATATATTTGGCATGTAGTACAAATATGAACTGTTGATGAATATCTTTGGCCTGTAGTGCAAAGATGAATTGTTGATGAATATCTTTGGCCGTAGTGCAAAGATGAATTATTGATGAATATCTTTGGCCTGTAGTGCAAAGATGAACTTTTGTTGAATATCTTTGGCCTGTAGTGCAAAGATGGTCTGTTGATGAATATCTTTGGCCTGTAGTGCAAAGATGAACTGTTGACGAATATCTTTGGCCCATAGTACAAAGATAAAATTATTAGTATGATTATGAACAGGAATTGTGATTTGGTATAGCCATGATCTTTGATGTTTCAGGTAAAGATAGGTGATGAAAATTATCTTCGTCCTGGATGAGAAGAGGAATTTAGAACTACAGTTATGATTATGAGTTATTCATATGATTGTGGACCAGAATTGTTTATTGATGTTACAGGGATAAAACATTGTTGATAGATTTTTAACATGGAGAAGATAATAGACTTTATAGTCTATTTGACTCTTCTCATAGATTTGTCGTTCCGCTGCAACTATGGTTGAAATTTTTATCATTTACCATATGTTCTAAATCTCTGATTTATTATTGATGAAGGCTATTGATGATTGAATTATCTTTAGTCATGATATTCTTTACTGAGCTAGTTGTGCTCACCCTTTTGCTTCACAATTCCTTTCAGGTAATAAGAGTGTAGCTGGGTCGAGCGAGGGTAACGGGGAAATAGAACGGTGGTCTCTAGCTGTGGATGTTCTCCCGAAGTAGTATAGAAAAGTTCATTTAGTAGTTTTATTTGGTGAATCCAATAGGGTAAGGTGTACCCAACGTTGGAAGAGTGGTTTGCCACTATCATACAAGATGTCTAACGACATACAACTTCGTGTCATCATAAGACATGGATGTGCTCATCCACTTGCTGAGTATATATACGAGCACTACCTATATAATCTTGGTGTTTGTTTGAAGTATAATTCTCAATTAGAGACAGTAGAGATAATGATATGTCAAGAGAAGACTCACCATTGGGAAGAATATGATAGTAATCTTCTCGTTTTTCTTTGGGGTCTATTGGGTCAACCAAGAATAATTCTGTGGCCATATGATATCTATCATAACCTAGACGCATGGCCTCCCATGTACGAAGGTTTCCTTGAGCACTTCCCAAAGATTCTAATTTCTAAAACAGTTTTTGACTATACCTTTATGTAAGGTGTTATTGTGAGGTGATGTTCACGGTTGGAACATGAGTCACATTTGGTATATATTTGTATCCAAACTCACAGCATATGTGTTGTTGTATTTTGCACGACAATTGTTGTAATAAAGTTGTAGTTATTTTCTGTACCATGTATTTGGCGACTCAGAATAGGTTGGATGGAATGGACCTATTTTGGGGTCGTCACACTTTCCGTTATGGGGCCCACAAAAGACTGCGCCGTCGTACGAAATATTCCCCGACAGGAAGAATATTCTACGACCAAACGAATATTCCCCGACAACAATGAATATTTTATAACCACCTGCTTATTTGAAATATTTGTGCATTTTACCCATAACTAACCTCATTAATCAATTTAACACTTACTATTTCAAAATAATAAATAGAGGGAATTTAAATTTCATTTATTAATAATTTGGGGTCTTACAACCTCCCCTCCTTATGAAATTTCGTCCCCAAAATTGACGTACGTACCTGGTGTTTCGAAAAGATGAGGATACCTCGCTTTCATTTCCGTTTCCAACTCCCAGGTCATTTCCTCAATAGCATGGTTTCTCCACAAAACTTTAACTTGTGGTATGACCTTCGTGCGTAGGACATGCTCCTTTCTATCCAAGATCTTGACAGGTACCTCTTCGTACGTTAAGTCTTCAGCTATCTCGTCCGGTTCTAACTCAATAACGTGGTCTGGGTCTTTCACATATTTACGTAACACAGATATATAAAAAACATTATGAACACGAGACATACTTGGAGGTAACGCGAGTCTATAGGCCACATTTCCTACTCGGTCAAGAATCTGAAATGGACCAATAAATCGTGGATTGAGTTTTTCTCTCTTCCCAAATCTTATAACTCCTTTCCATGGAGCCACACGCAACAATACATGATCCCCAATGTCAAATTCCACGTCCTTTCGATGAAGATCCGCATAACTCTTTTGTCGATCCTGTGCCATTTGTATACGTTGTCGAATCGTTTGGATCTTCTCTGTAGTCATGCGTACCAACTCTGGTCCCAACAATGTTGCTTCACCCACCTCGTCCCAGCATACTGGAGAGCGACACTTTCGTCCATATAATGCTTCAAATGGGGCCACACCTATACTTGCCTGATAACTGTTATTGTAAGAGAATTCCACCAATGGTAGGTACTTATCCCAACTCCCTTTGAAATCTAGGACACAAAGTCTTAATAGATCTTCAAGAGTTTGAATAGTCCTCTCTGATTGTCCGTTCGTTTGAGAATGGTATGCCGAACTAAATCGTAAATCTGTGCCCATAGCTTTTTGCAAGCTAACCCAAAATCTTGAAGTGAATCTTGGGTCACGATCCGAAACTATGATACTGGCATGCCATGCAGTCTCACAATCTCATCTACGTATATACGAGCAAGACGTTCAAGGGAATAAGTCTCCTGTATCGGCAAGAAATGAGCAGACTTGGTTAATCTATCAACAATAACCCAAATAGCATTTATGTCTTGAGAAACCGTGGGAAGACCCGTAACGAAATCCATGGTAATGTGTTCCCAATTCCATTTCAGAATCTCAAGTGGTTGCAATGGACCCTTTGGCACTTGATGTTCCGCCTTTACACGTTGACAAGTTAAACACCTCTAGATAAACTTTGCAATCTCTCTCTTCATATTATTCCACCAAAATGTATGTTGAAGATCACGATACATTTTGGTACTTCCAGGATGGATTGCAAATGGTGTATTGTGTGCTTCCATCATGATCTTGTACTTCAAATCAGAATCGTTAGAAACACAAAGTCTGGAGTGGACTCGAAGTATTCCTTCTTCATCGATTCTTGCTTCTGGAATAGAACCTTCTTGCACTTTCTTCTTCATATGCATCAGCTCTATGTCCGTAGCTTGAGCAGCTTTAACTTTATCGATTAAAGTCGGTTCTACTCGTATATTTGATATCATCATGTGGGTACTTGGAGCCTTCATCTCTATCTCCATCCGTTGCAAGTCATACAAAATGGGCCTTTGTGTTAACAACATTGCACTCGTACCCGCATATGATCTTCTACTCAATGCGTCAGCTACTACGTTTGCTTTTCCAGGATGATATTGGATGGTATGATCGTAATCTTTCAACAGCTCGAGCCAACGTCGCTGCCGCATGTTGAGTTCCTTTTGGGTGAAGAAATATTTGAGGCTTTTATGATCTGTATAGATCTCCACTTTCTCCCCCATACAGGTAGTGTCTCCAGATCTTCAACGCAAAAACTACTGCTGCCAACTCCAAATCATGAGTAGGATAATTCCTCTCATATTCTTTGAGTTGTCGCGAGGCATAGGCTATGACTTTCCCATGTTGCACGAGAACACATCCTAACCCTTTGCCTGAAGCATCACTGTAGATAACAAATCCATCCGAACCAGATGGTATTGTCAGAACAGGTGCCGAAATGAGTCTCCTCTTAAGCTCTTGAAAACTCTTCTCGCAATCCTCGCTCCATACGAATTTGATATCTTTCCGAGTCAGCTGAGTTAACGGGGTAGCGATTCGAGAAAACCCTTCCACGAATCTCCGATAATAACCAGCTAAGCCCAGAAAGCTACGTACTTCGGTCACCGTCTTTGGTTGTTCCCAACTTTGTATTGCTTTAATCTTCGCCGGGTCAACAGATACTCCATGTTTTGACACCACGTGCCCTAGGAAAGCTACTTCCTCAAGCCAGAACTCGCATTTCTTCAACTTAGCATATAACTTGTTTTCACGCAGCCTTTGGAGTACCAGCTTCAAATGATGTTCATGATCTTCACGGCTTTTGGAATATATGAGGATGTCATCAATAAAGACAACAACAAACTGATCCAAATAATCCTTGAATACTCGGTTCATCATATCCATGAAAGCCGCAGGAGCATTAGTCAATCCAAAAGACATGACTAGGAATTCATAATGCCTGTACCGAGTTCTGAAGGCAGTCTTTGGAATATCCTCAGTTTTAACCTTCAGCTGATGATATCCAGAACGAAGATCGATCTTAGAAAAGAATTGTGCTCCTTGTAACTGGTCAAACAGGTCATCAATACGAGGTAGCGGATACCTATTCTTAATAGTGACATGGTTTAATTCCCGGTAATCAATACAAAGTTGCATACTCCCGTCTTTCTTCTTTACAAATAAAACAGGAGCACCCCAAGGAGATGTACTAAGACGAATGAAACCGATGTCCAACAACTCTTGTAGTTGGACCTTTAACTCCTGAAGTTCAATAGGAGCCATTCGATATGGGGTTTTAGAAATGGGCTTTATACCAGGTTCAAGATCAATAAAGAATTCAATTTCTCGTTCCCGAGGTAGACCGGGAAGTTCTTCAGAAAATACGTCAGGAAAGTCAATAACAACAGGAATATTATTCAAATTTGACGTGTCTTTATTCAAATCCATAACATGGGCTAAGAATGCTTGACATCCGTTTTTTAATAAACGAATGGCTTTATGGCTTGATATAACAGTGATTGATTTTAATGGCTTAGTTGTTTGAATTCGTACAACAGGTTGGTTAGGAATATGAAAACTAACAACCTTACGAAAATAATCAATTTTGGCATGATGAGTAGTTAACCAATCAATCCCTAAAATCACATCAAAAGTAAGTATCTTTAAAGAGATAAGGTCAACAGGTAAGGTGATGGTGCCAACTTGGATCACACAAGATTTATAAACAGTGGATGTGATGAAAGTTTCTCCTAACGGAGTCTCCACAGATAAATCAAAGTCTAATTTCTCCGGAGTCAAGTTTAAACGTTGAGCACAAGCAGGAGAGATAAAAGAATGGGTAGAACCGATATCTAATAAGGTATAAACTTCGCATGAATTTATGATTAGCTTACCCGTGATCACCTCGTTTGGGTTCCTCGCATGTTGACCAGTCACGACAAACGCTCTTCCAGGAACCGTTGACTTTATCTTTTCTGGGACAGCTTTTTGAGTTACCATCCCCGCTGGACTTGGTTTTGCTACAGTGCAATCTCGAGCGATATGTCCTTCCTTTCCACAATTATAACATACCTTAAACTGTTGTGGGCAGTTTGGGCTGATATGTCCTTCTTTTCCGCACTTATAGCATATAATCGGTGGTCGTTCTCCTCCCTTAGAACCAGTTGCTGCTGGTGCTAACATCTTCGTATTGTCATTGTTGAATCTCCTCTTTTTAAAATCTCCTCCCGACTCGCTTCTTCTATTTTCATAGCCACGATTACCACCAGAGTGGTTGCCGTTCTTGTCTGTATTTTTCTTTCTCCGCTGGTTATCATTGTTCTGATGACTGCTGTCACCGATATGATCCTGGTTGTGGTCCCTCAGTTGACCGTACTCATTATCTCGCTCTAATAAATTGAGCCCTGTTGACAACATCTGAATAGAGAGAAAATTTATGAGAAATGAGATATTGACGTATGCCGGTTTTCAAACCTCTCAAAAACATCCTCGTCATACGTTCCTCATTCTCCACCAAATGAGGTGCAAACCTGGACAACTCTGCAAACCTCGCCTCGTACTGAGACACCGTCATGTTATTCTGCTCTAGTCTAATAAACTCTATCTCCTTCATATGACGAATACTTTCAGGAAAGTACTTGTCATTGAACAGTTTCTGAAATGTCTCCCAAGACATGCTGAGTGCGGTTGGATGGGTACGCTTCACAGACTCCCACCAGTAATCTGCCTCGACACGGAACATAAAGGTGGCGAATGGAACCTTCTGTTCCTCCGTGCATCCCAAGACATCGAATATCTTAGTAATTTGCTTGACCCACGTTTCTGCCATGATCGGATCCGGCTTTCTCTTAAATTCTGGTGGTCCCAAATCTTTGAACTGTTTGGCTGTGACAAACCGTGAATTGCTACATTTCCTCCTGTATTTTGAACACGAGTCTCCCTCGTCTGGTTTTGCATGAATTGTAAAAAACTTCTAAACATTCCATCATTCATCATCTGCTCATTGGTGTTGTTCACAGGAGGAACATTGCCAGGCTGTTGCACGTTCTCCTCGTTGGTAAGCACCGGTGTCTCCACGGTCTCATTTACTCCACTGTTAACATTCTCAGTCGACATTCTCAAATACAGCCATAAAACAAGGGTTAATTAAATAATTTAACAAATCACATAATACCCCTATATTATGACTGACCAATAAATAAGCTTAGGTAGGACACACTAGCGAAGGATTTATTCGTCTCTCCCCTCCTAGTTCTATTCTCCGATCTCCGCCAGAGATCATATCCCTAAGCTCTGATACCAACTGTGACGCCCCAAAAATAGGTATACAACACCCATTCTGAGTCGCCAAAATACATGGTACAGAAACAACTACATCTTTATTATTACAACACAAGAACTGTGAGTTAAATACAAATATTGTCATTTAGACAATATCCACACTCAAATAAGTCCTCATTACAATTATTGATACATTATTTCATAAAAATGGTAAGGACTACTAAAGTAACTTCTAGAACCATCATTCCATACCCCGACTAGTACTCGCTACATTCTCCCCTCCTGAGAAAAATGAAACAAAATGAAAAAGGGTGAGCTCAACTAGCCCAGTAAAGAACATTATGACTAAGATAATACAGAACAAATTATCGTTAGTCTTCAACAGAGAAAAATCTAATAGAATACAATAGACAACAAGTTTTAAATCAATAACTGCAGCGAAAATAGCAAACCATTAGAAGAGTCAAGTAGAGAATGAGTTCTACTATCTTCTAAGATTTAAAAGTCCATCATCAATATTTTATCCCTGTAACAACAATCAATAACCATCTTTAATCAAATATTCATCTTTGCACTACAGGCTAAAGATATTCATTTGTATCACCAGTCGGTCATGTTCATCTCAACACATGTTCATCTTTGCACTACGGGCCAAAGATATTCATCAGTTAATCATTCATCTTTGCACTACGGCCAAAGATATTCAGTAATATCATCATTTAGGACTGAGGATGAAAAAAATATCTTAAAAAAAATAAATCCAGTGAAACAAAATAACAAATATTAAGGATTCGTATTTCGATTTATCCATGTCCAAAAATACCTTATAATTATTCATAGTGAAGTAGAAATTCAAGAATGATCAAAACATGGATACAATCAAAGCTAGTACCCAGAATAGATATTTTGGACGAAAAGAAGAAAATTTTATTTTTTGGTGAATAGTAACTCGTGAATAGTAACTCATGAATAGTAACCCCAACGTGAAAAGTTCCAAATTTGATAAAAATTTCCAACCAATATTTTGGCATAATGATATTGAAGAAATAATATCATTTTTGAATAAAATAACATCCCTTACCTCGTAAAGACAGTACTTCTGGTCGGAATACCGGTATAAGGTTGAAAGATACTTGCTCTGATGAATAGAAACACTCAAAGTATCTAAATACTCACAAAATACACTCAATAATCTAGAGAGAGAAAGAGAGAAAACTTGTTTTTGGTGTGATTTCAATTCTAACTTAGCCCTCTATTTATAGGAAAATGCTAGCACGCCGAAGCAGACTTAACCTACAACCTGATGGCTTTACCTGCTACTATTCCCACCCATCACATTTGAATAAAAATTCAGCACATTTCTTCACCAACCAAGAGTGGGCCTACCAATTCTAAATTTTCTACCAAAATGATTAACTCCGAAAATTCAACAATTTCTGAACCAGTCATCTCGTAAAATTCATAATAAATCATACGTTCATTTTTAACGGTTCAAAATTTGTGGACATATACTCAACTTATATATGTATAACATATCCAAAAATTACCACGATCCAACGGTCGGATTAAAAATTATAACCCCCGCAAAATATCTCAAAAACCCTGATTTTTAATACCTCCATTCCGACAAAAATACTGATAAAAACCTCAACATTAACTCCTTCATTTTTAACCACAAAAATATATCCCTCATTTATATCCACAAAAATAAATATTTCCTTATCATATGAATTAATAATTAATTATTCACAATAATATTACAGAATCACATTTATGACAACCAGGCCGTTCCCAGGAAAGAGGGGCTTCCAATAAGGATTTTCCCTTACTGGCGCGCAATTAGATGACCAAACCTCTCCTTAACAGAACTTTCTAGACATTGCCAATAATGTTATCTAATAATATTATTCAAATAATATGAATTATTGATCTGATAATGGGAAATACTGTGTAGTGACAATTATTGAAACAACATAATATAAAATATCAACGCAGCAATTATTGAATCAATAAAATAAAATACTGAACAGTAATTACTGTAACCATTATTGAGTAGTGCCTTCTTACGTAAGAATCAATCATTGGTGCAATACAGTGTGCTACTGTGTAACAACGCGTATTACTGTGTTTTAAACCACCGGGTATTCCAACAGTATTAACGGTAACAACTACGCCGTTATTAATAAACAACATATACTTGTCGTTTTCTTCATCCAATCGCCTTTCCGTTATGGGGCCCACAAAAGACTGCGCCGTCGTACGAATATTCCCCGACAGGAAGAATATTTCACGACCAAACGAATATTCTCCGACAACATGAATATTTTATAACCACCTGCTTATTTAAAATATTTACGCATTTTACCCATAACTAACCTCATTAATCAATTTAACACTTACTATTTCAAAATAATAAATAGAGAGGGAATTTAAATTTCATTTATTTATAATTTGGGGTCTTACATTAACACTGTTGGAATACCCGGTGGTTAAAATACAGTAATACGCGTTATTGAACAGTAGCACACGGTATTGCATAGTATTTTTGAAATTATTGATTCTTACGTAAGAAGGCATTACTGAATAATTGTCACAGTAATTACTGTTCAATATTTTATTTTATTAATTCAATAATTGCTGCGTTGATATTTTATATTATTGTTATTTTAATAATTGTTGTTGCACAGTATTCCCATTATCAAATCAATAATTCATATTATTTAAATATATTATTATATAGCATTATTGATAATGTCTAGAAAGTTCTGTCTAAGGAGAGGTTTGGTCATCTAATGCGCGCCCAGTAAGGAGAAATCCTTATTGGAAAGCCCCCTCTTTCCTGGAACGCCTGTTGTCATAAAAGTGATTCTGTAATATTATTTGTGAATAATTAATTATTGATTCATATGATAAGGAAATATTTATTTTATGTGGATATAACGGGGATATATTTTTGTGGTTAAAAATGAAGGAGTTAATGTTGAGTTTTTATCCGTATTTTTGTCGGAATGGAGGTATTAAAAATCAGGGTTTTTGAGATATTTTATGCGGGGGTTATAATTTTTAATCCGACCGTTGGATCGTGGTAATTTTTGGATATGTTATACATATATAAGTTGAGTATATGCCCACAAATTTTGAACCGTTAAAAATGAACGTATGATTTATTATGAATTTTACAAGATGTCTGGTTTAGAAATTATTGAATTTTCGGAGTTTATCATTTTTGATGGAAAATTTTAGATTTGGTGGGCCCCACTGTGGTTAGTGAAGAAATGTGCTGAATTATATTTCAAATGTGATTGGTGAGAATAGTAGCAGGTAAAGTCATCAGGTTGCAGGTCAGCCTACTAAAATTTTCTTATAAATAGAGGGCTAAGTTAGAATTGAAAATCACACCAGAAACAAGTTTTCTCTCTTTCTCTCTCTATATTATGAAGCATATTTGTGAGTATTTAGATACTTTGAGAGTTGCTATTCAGTGCAAGTTTCCTTCGACTTTGCATACCGATCAAAAGTACTGCTCTTTTTGAGGTAAGGATAGTAAGGAATAGTAAGGGATTGTAAAGGATTGTAAGGGATAGTAAGGGATTTTA